>JAJONZ010013676.1:0-25380 GCA_029582445.1 Solanum paucissectum | reverse complement strand
AAAATTATATTATACTATGATCATTGATGACTTGGGAAGTCATACTGCATAAACATTGATGGTATATCTAGATACCATACTATTCATACATTGATGACTTACTCTATTGTCATACTAATCATGTTTTAGAAGCTCTTTCTCAAAACTCATCTTAACTTTCTCAAAAACTCAGTTTAAAACTCAAAATAGGGTTTATGCTGAAATATACTGATAATGTAGCGTTCAAAACTGGAGCATATATATCTGAATAACTGAAATATCTGACCTAGCATGTGTAATTCAAGAACTAAAGAAATGCATAGCTAGGGTTCTGGAATTCATGCAACAAACTGAATATTAACATACAAATCTGATTTGGAACATTTAAATAACTAATTCATAATGATCAGTTGAAATTCTACAAACCCTAGGTTTAGTCATAATACGGGAATCAAGAAACTGACTAAAAACTAGGGACCTAATGGGCGAAAGGAACCCACTAGTGAAATCCCACATACCTGGTGACGAATTCCACGGAGAAATCCTTTGATTTCTGGGCCGGAACTGATGGAACATTGTTGCGTTCTTGAACTAGGATTCTTGGCCTTTTTCTCCTCTCTTGCTTCTAATTTTCTAAGTTTTGAAGAATGATCTGACTTAGGTAGGTTCTAGTTATGTTTCTAGGCTTAAACTAACTAAAACCTCATGATTTAGGGTCTAAACGACGTATCTTAGGGGTTAAACGAAATAGGAAAAGACTAAAAGACCCCTGACTTAATTGCTGTCGGAGTGACTAACGGACGGGACTGACGGGCCGTCATTCAATCGACGGTCCGTCGATTGGGTCCGTGAGTCAAGCCTGCTCGACATGTCTTCACTAAAATGGGTATAACTTTTTACTCGGAGGTCAGATTTTAGCAAACTCGGCGGCGTTGGAAAGAGGATTAAATTATCTATCATATCATAGGTTATGGGACACATAATTCCTTTTGTGCTAAGAGTTATGACCATTTGAAGTTGACCCAATTATCAATTTCCCCAGAATTGGCTGCTGGCCTTCACCCACGATACCTACGGACCGTGGATCGAATGACGGTCCGTGCTGGTCGGCCATCGTTCACGACTGAAGGATGAAATCTGAAGTGTGAAACTAAAAGTTGGCTGGCCCATCGACGGAACTGACCGACGGTCCGTAGGTGGCTTCCATCAGTGGCACCTGCAACTTCTTAAAATCTGGATTTTTTTTCCTTTCTCGAATCTGGGGTGTTACATGTTTCTAAACAGATGTTTGCTAGATGGCAGGCGCTTTTATCACCTTTTTAATTTCGAAATACAATATAAAAAGGGTGAAGATAATAGTCTTCCAGATTTTCTCACTAGAGAATATTTGAACTAATATTCTTTATTTCAGGATGAGACCAACATGGGCCCATCCTTCCAAAAGGGGAAGAGGAGGAAGGACGGATCCAGGAAGAGGAGGGCATATCCTCGCTCAACATGGAAATAAACAACTTATATCAGCAAATAATATTACAAGTAATAGTGGTATTGATACAAGCCATCCGATGTACAAAGAATTTATGGATTTTATGAAATCCAAAAAAGAATCAGATAATAATCCTCCCTCTTATTCCTCAGCCCTCATAGAAGAAGAAAACACAGAAGTGTTTGATTTGAATGAAAAAAGAGAGGTTATACTTCTCTTGGAAAACAGTGATATGAAATGGAAAAATGAGCCATGGCAGGTAATGTCTAGATATCTAGATACAGTATGTTATACATCAACTATTTATAAATACAGGATGAACTACGAGATAAAACTCTCAGCAACAGGGTCATGTGAATTCCAGCATTTTTACCCTCCAAATACAAAAAAAGTTTATAACTTTTCTAAGATTATCATTAAAAAGATTATAACTCCTGAAGAATGGGGTATGAGTCCTTTGAAAGAATTGGATTATATCCACCCAGAGCAAAAGGTAGCGGTAAAATACAATTACTGAGACTATGTCGATAGCTTTAATAAAGCTTTATTATATGAAAATAATAATAGAAAACATTCATGGTTTATAAAGATTTGCTCAAATATTTTTGATAAGCAAAATCCTAATTGGTTTTGCAAATGGTGGACTTTATATGGTCCTTCTGTAAAGATTTTACCTGACGCTTACAAAAAATTATATTTCGAATGGATTGATATATCCCCTAAACTAATAAGCTTACAAGAAAATAATATTTTCTTCGATGGAATGTCAGTAATGTATTTCTTTATAGAATTCTCAATTCCATGGATCATGAAATGGTTTATAGAAGTTAACACTACTTCTGAAGGATTCCCGTGTTTACAAAGGACTTTTTATACGAAGTTCTGGAACAAGATGATCCATAAAGATCCTGAAGGAAAAATTCAGGATCAAGAGACATAAATTTAATAAATGATACAATCAGTAGATATTATGATATTGCAACTTCCGAACCTCAGGAAGTCATTGGTCTTAGTCCATTTAAGCAGATTAGCCGGAAACTTCAAATGAAGAAAGGACTCATCTCCAAGTCAGAAGCTATAGCGTTATACATGGAAGAAGTGAGGAAAGATTTAATGAGAAATCTGGATATTGATATTAAAGATGATATTTCAATGGCATCAACTAGTCATACCAATGAAGTTGCCGATGACACATGTGTAGCAGGAGAAGGCCAACATGATGATAGAAACGAAGATGAAATTGATATTGATGCTTTCTTTCAAATATTCCAAAAACAAGTGGAAAAATCTTCTAGCACAACTGCAGCTGTCAAAGGGAAAAACAAAATATGAGGATCCCACAGACAAGATGATAAAAGCTCTAATAAAGCTTTGTAGGTCACATGTAATACGATAAACTACTTTTAAAAAAGTAAAGATAATGGGAGCCGAAAGCATTGTCGGCAAAATAAAATAAAGAAGGCCATGTGTGTGTGTCGGCCTTAGTTGTAAAGTAGTGGCCATTATTAAAGGTGTGAGCCAGTATCTTTTGTATTTTGTATCTTTTAAAAGATTCCTCTCTCAGCTATATAAGAGGAGGACGTGTGTTTAGTAGGAGGTAGGTTTTTAGAACCCCCCCCCCCTATCTCTAAATATTTTCTCTATAATTTTCCTTAGCATTTGAATAAAAGGTTGCAATTTGGTTACATCTACGGAGTATTCATCCTTAAGGTACTAGTACTTACTTGTTTCTTTTTAGATATTGGAGCCCAAATGATGGGCTAAACTATTTGTATTGAATTATAGCATACAAGGTTACTATGGTATGTGGCGTATGTTATTATTTTTGAAATAGTTTGAACAATCAGATATAAGGTCAAATATAGATAAACCAGGCATGTTCATGAAAGATCGCTGAAGAAATTCGTTGGATTACCCATATGAAGGGCGGACTCGGGCGGACCCGGATAGTAAGGTTTTTCATGGATCTTGCCAGGCTTTATCTATGTTTCATTAAAGGTTCCTTATGGTTTGATTGGTCGATCCGTTTACAAGATGGTATCAGAGCCATGTATTATAGTAGCTATAGATATTATAGTTCAACACAGTTTGTTTTTATGAATATCATAAAAAAGAAATGCACTGTTAAAAACAGTAGGAAAGAGGAGTATAATATACCCCATCAACTTGACCTTCTTAATAGATAGACTATTCCTAAGATAGCACCCAAAATCATATATCATATGGGTACTTTTGAGAAATTGGGTCTCAAACAGGTGGAAAAAACCACAGAGGAAACTATCACTATTGAAAGTGAAAACCAAACTTTTAGATTATTATCTGAAAAAGATTTAGCCCCTTATAGGGATATTTACCGTTTTATGCATATCGGTTTAGTACATGTGGCTTTTAAGCCTCTTACTTTGTGTGGTCTAACTGAAAGCTTTATAGCAGCTTTACGTGATGGTAGAAATTATAACTGGAAGAAATCTTTGATAGGAACTATTCAAACTAGTCTAGCTTATGAACCAGTTTATTTTAATGTTTATCCTAATCTGCAGATTTCTTTACAAGATGATAATTCTTTAAGTGTTCTTATGCTTAATGTTAAGCTTAATGGTTATGATTATATACCTAGCACTGAATTTATTTGCATTTGTTATAGAATTTATTATAAATTGTTGCATACTTTGAACCCTATGTGCAAAATGATTGATTTTAAAAATGAAACTATTCTTATAGAAACCAATTTTGATAAATCTAAGGTTGTCACTAGAAGACCTATCAAGTGGGAAGAAATAGATTTTCCACAAGAATGGGTTATAGAAAGTGCAACTCAACCCAGAAATAATATTAATACTGAAATTTCTGAAATTGAACTGTTGAATGATGGAACTGTCAAAATTAGATTTTCTGATTCTGTTGACATACATGATAGTATCGATAATAGTAGTATGTCTTCTCGAATGATTAGATCTAATTCCTCTTACATATCCCCTATCGATTATATCGTTCAAGTACCTTCTAGAGCATCTACTTCTCAGATTAGAGAAACTTATAGATGCGATAATATAAAAATTGATAAAGATAATATAGCTAGACCTGTTCATAAAGCTAGTTCTGATTTAGATATAACTGAATCTGAAATGAATTTTCCATATGGAATAACTGGTTAATATTTTTTTATGATGACTGACAAAAATCATTGAATTTACTCCGGGTTCTCCAGCAATAATAATAATAATAATAATAATAATAATAATAAGCATAATAATAATAATAATAAGAATAATAATAATAATAATAATATTAATAAGAATAATAATAATAATAGTAATAATAAGAATAAGAATAATAATAAGAATAAGAATAATAATAATAATAATAATATACCATATTACAGGATCACTGACCTGGCGGTAGTCCGCCCGGTCATAGATCAAGCAATTCGATATCCTTAGAGGTAGTCTAACTACATAAGAATAAAAATACACATGAATTTTAATATAACTTTGATGACTGCATGGTTTAATTATTTTACCCAAGCAAGGGGATTGTCAGGAAGTTAATACATACTTTTATTGAGCCCAAGTGTCTGATAGTTCTAACCGGGTATGAAGGCGCCCTTTTAACAACTCTTTTGGGCTAAAGACCACGGCTTATCAGACGGAGTCACTAAGACAAAGCTAATAAAAGTAGTACTAGTTCCGACTGTACCTCCATCTTAGAACCAAGTCAAGAAGTCATGCTAAAATTCTTCTGTATTTAAATAAAGCTTAGATCCGTTCATGGTTTATATAAGAAAGAAGTTAGTTTTCCGGCATAGATAAATTTCTTTAGCCGGACATAGTCACGGCTTCAATCATAAGGAAGAAAAAAAATAAAGAAGTACCTGTAGCAAACAACACACTTTATTCCTCCGGCCAAAGTCCGGCAAGCCTTACAATACTTGAAGAATTTTTACAAGAGAGAGAGAGATATATTAGAAAGAAGAGGTGGTTTCCAAAACCTGCCTCTTTTACAAAATAAAGCCCTTATTTATAGATCATACAAGGCATCTAGGAATAGTAAAAGCGAGTCCCTTATGTGGGGCCTAAAACAGTACATCCACTGTTGATAGTGCGTTTTACTGTTGGTGGTGCTTATCTGCTTTTATTTTTGCCAAAAAATCTTCGGCTTTCTTCAGTGTATCTTCTGACCTTTCTTCTTCGAATGGTTGGGCTTCGTGCATATATTCACTTGTCTCACTGCGCATTGATGAATCTGACTTTGCGTAGTGATTTATTTTTAGAAGAAGATTTTTCCTTACTTCTTCTAAGTACTTATTAATCATTTCATCTTTTTCGTCTTCATCTTGGTTAGAGATTCTTCTAGCCATATGAATCACTGAGGTTGAGGCATCAGTCATGATTCCTTTATTAGGAATTATTTTATAATCCTGAATAGTTTTGATTATTAAATTTAACAGTTCTTGTCCGTATATAGACTTTGTTTGAGGATCCTTTTTCATCAACTTATCCCAAAAATATTGTAATAAGTTCTGTATAAACAGGGGATCTGTTCCTCAGTGAAATCTACTTCTGGAGCCCATTTGTGAATCCATGGAATAGAAAATTCTATAAAGAAGTAAATCTGTTCAATTTTATTAAAATAACAAATATGCTCTTGATGGTATAACTTGTTTAGGTCTGGAGAATACTTGACCCATTCTTTGTATAACTTGAGAAATGGTTCGGGCAAATTTTTTATTGTTGGCCTATGGTATGACCACCAGTCTAAAAACCAATTTGGGATAGGGTTAGCGAATATCTTCGCACATACTTTTATTTACCAAGTATGCTTATGTCTTTCATTATTATAATAGAGGACCTTATTAAAAGCCTGGATATAATCCCAATATGTAAAGCTTACCATCACTTTGTTGAGACTAAATTGTCTTTCTGTCATTGAGGAAATACCCCAATCTTCAATATGAATAATTTGTTTTATAATCATTTTGGAGAAGTTATAAACATTCTCGCTTGTATTATATCCTGAAAAATGTTGAAATTCAACACATGTGCTTATCAGCATAATAGTTTCGGGTTTTGTATGACTCACCTGGGAAATAAAGTCCATTAAGTAAATACCTCTGGAATATCTTCCAAGGTTCTTCTCGTCTCTGTATATCAGAGTTTTCTAAGAGAAATATCATTTCTCTTTTCTCTACCTTTTCATAAGTCTTGATATCATCGACTTCTTCTTTAGCGATTGAAGCATAAGTATTACTTTGCTTTTGTGTCAAATACTCTTGTAGTTGAGCATATAACGGATTATTCTCTGGAATATCTTCCAGATGTATCGAGGAAAAAGTCTTCTCTTCTGTTATTGAGTTTAATTTATATAAACTCATTCCTCCTCGTTGTAGGATTGGAGTGTTTGATGAAGATCCATATGATGATCTTGATGAGCTTGGGGAAGATCTTCCCCTTCCTCTTGGGTTATTTCCCTTTCCTCTTCCCTTAGTTACCCAAGGATTTTCTTTTTCCATCCTGCAAATAAAACATGATTCATCATTACCAATAAGCATCATAATAATTATTAGCTTCTCCCATTTGCTGGAAAAGGTCTATCATCATTCCATCTATAATCATCCAACAAATAACTTCCTTCATATCTCTATTAAGAGGAAGAACCTTTAAAATAGTAATCAATCTTTTTTCAGTAAAAAATAGAGAAACGGGAATATCACCATTCTCTGAAAAGCTACTTTATTCACTCATTTTGAATGTATTCTCTTGATAGAAAGTCTGGTAGAGAGTTATCACTTCCTTTCTTATATAGAATTTCAAAATCAAAAGGTGCCAGTTGAGCTTGCCACCTAGCAAACATTAATTTTGATGCGTCATGTTTAAAATCTTTATCAAACATATATTTAACTGATTGAGCATCTGTTTTTATCATAAATTTTTTATTGTAAAGATCATCCTGAAATTTTAAAACACATTTACCGATAGTTAACATTTCATGCGCTACCGTAGCATATTTTTTCTGAGCATCGCTCCATTTTCCTGAGTGAAACCTAATGAGGTATTCATTTTTATCATGCGGGTTAATTTGTTTTAATATGCCACCATAACCTATATTGGATGCATCTGTTTCTACTATCTTGGGCCAAGCAGGATTAGCAAGAGTTAAGCAAGACAATGATTTAACTCTATCTTTGATAGTTTTACTAAATCAGTGAGGCTATTAGTCCAAGGTTGTTTATTATTTTTCTTTAGCCTTTAGTATAACGGTACTAGATCGCGCGACAAATTTTTGTAAAAAGGGGAAATGTAGTTTAAACTTCCCAGAAACCGCTGCAACTGCGTTCTATCTGTAATAACATCAGGAAATTTAGATGCAAATTCAATAGATCGCTGTATAGGAGTAATTTTTCCTTGACAAATCAGATGTCCTAAAAATCCGACTACTGTTTGGAAAAGACTCATTTTTGGTTTAGAAATCACCAAACCATTTTGTATAACAATTTTCTTAAAAATATCTAAATGCTTAATATGCATTTCTAAAGTTTTTTGAATAAACAAGAATATCATCAATAAAAACTATAATGAAATCCAAATAAGGATTAAAAATATCATTCATAATTTTTTGAAATTCTGAAGGAGCATTTTTTAAACCAAAAGGCATTACATTTCATTCGTATTGTCCGAACGGAACATTAAACGCCGTTCTATAAGAATGGTCTTTAAATAATTGAATTTGCCAATATCCAGATTTTAAATCAAATTTTGAAAAGATATTAGCATCATATAATCTTGTTAATAAATCCCTTTTATTTGGAATAGGATATCTAATCCATTTTAAATATTTATTTAAAGGTTTATAATTTATAACTAACCTGGGAACACCTCGTTCCTTTTCTGTTGCGTTATTAACATAGAAAGCAGTACAAGACCAAGGCGACTTGGAAGGTTTTATTAGACCCTTTTGTAATAAATTATCAATTTCCTTTTTGCAGAATTCGACCAATTCAGTATTCATCTGACAAGGACGAGATTTAATAAGAATATTTTCCTCAGAGAAATCATCTTCATAAGGAAGAGTCACAATATGCCTTTTTCGATTCCAAAAAGCACTTGGATGGTCAGCACAAATATCAATAGACAAAAGAGTGGATTAGGAGATTTAAAAGAAGGTGAAGTGAGATGATGTGGTGGATCATACATTTAAAACCAGTCAATTCAATATTTGTTTGATTATAAATTTTTTATATGTTTTCTAAAACATTTTTAATCATTAACATTGTAATTTATAATTTTTTATATAATTTTAAATATATAAATTATTATTAAAAATTTCTTACTTAAATGAAAATACTATATGGGAGAGTTATAATTACATTAAGGTTTAACTAACAATAAGCTTTATCATAGTCAGTTAAAAATTCTAAGACTATTATTAAGTATCATAATTAAAAATATTAAATATACATTGAAAATTAAAATATTAAAATAGAAATAATTCATTAAATTTTAATTCAATTTAAGTAATAAAGATATTAAATTAATCAACTTTAATTTCTTAATGAGTTCGGGAAATAGCAAAAAGTTATTGCATTTATTAATATAATTTGGAGGCAAACTTATTAAGAAAAATATTATAAAATCCAAGAAGGTTATATAAGTCTTTTTAACAATTATGGTCATTTTCTGGCCACAAAATTATGGTCATTTAGCAGCTCTTATAAATATTATAAAGGAATAAAGTATATGTTTAAATAAATGATCAGTGCAAAATCATGGTATGATAACTTATTTATTGAGATTATGGTAATTTGATATCATTTGAATTCATAAAGATGAGCAATCAGAGTTTAATTAAACATAAACACGCAATAAATCATACTCTCTTTAAGTTTATAATAAATGTGTTTTTGAAATCTATCTTTCAAATTATTTTTATGAATAAAGTATATATGAACCTTTTATGGTAAATATACCTTTTAATTTTGTGATTTAAAAACATGATGTATCCCTCATTAAAAATGTGTATATATACATTTGACTTTTAACAAATAATATAATATTTATCCGTTATCTATGCTAGTCAATTATTGGTATAGTTAATGAATGCACGCTTCCATGGATATGATATGTTCTCCTGTTACTTTCAATGAGTCATGTAGACATCGTATAATAGATGTTTAGATCATGACATCAAGTTTGTAATATAGTAAAAAAGAAATAAATCGGTATCATATAATGTATTGGTATTATTAAGGTTTTTTGTTTAGAAATTACTCATTAGTTAATGATACTATAAGAGTGGATGACTTAACCGATCGGGTTAAAGATCAAACTTCATGTACTCTCTGGTGGTTTATCTTTGTTATGTATACCTTATACCCGATAAGGTGTTATATGATGACTTAGCTGGTAGTATTGAGATATCAGACTCTATGTGCTTATTATATGATAATTTATGTCGATTATAGTAATAAATTCATATAACGAACTAATGAATGAAGAACAACGTTATGATGTGGATCCCTTGATTCTTCAATGCTACGATTACAATTCTATTGGTTGGCCCATTTTCTGTCTTGTTATATTTCATGTTTCATGAACATACATTTACATTTACATTCAAAATTTGAGAGGTCCACAATCAAACATTCAAACTGTCATTATTTGGTAAATAGTGGTTACTGATCATTTTATTATATCCTATGATAGAATACAAAGTCCAATAAAATGCTAATAATAAGTTGGTTCAATGTTTGCCACGTGTCAACTCCTCTATCACTTGTTCCAGGATGAGCTCTCATCCATTTCTTCTTTTTTCCAACTAAAAGCTAAAAAAGGCTCTTATAAATTGAAGCAAAATTGAAAGTCAACAAAGGAATAATAGGAGACCAAGTGGTAGTAGAGTCAAAATTACAATTTTCATTTTAGTGATACAATATTTAATTCTCCAAGTGTGTGTTCAGTTTTAAGCTCTTATGAGGACTCATTTCACTATATAAGCTATTATAACGATACACTCTGAATTGACAAGTTTTTCGTTAATGGTGAATCTATTATATTTTTTTTTTAATTCAAATATGAAATTGATAATATAATCGAGCTCATGCTATATATTAAAAAACCACTAGTTTCTCATTGAAATTATCCACTGAAAAATGTTTAGTGTCAATTTTCACATATATTTTGATTGAATCGGTTAGAAAAGAAAAAAATAGTTGTGTTTTCATACGAAAAAATTAGGAACCGTCATCTCAGTATTTCAGCAATAATCTGTCTCTCATCATGTATTTTCTTAGTGAGTTGGTTCAATAAAAAATAGGTGGAAAAAAAATATTTCATAACATAAATTTCACATTAATTCATGATGGAAAAAACCTTTATTTCTAATAGTATCATACGGACGGACTATAAAATACAAAGGGGAAGGGATAAGCCACTTGTGGAGAACTCATGCCACAAAACTATTTCATTTAACAAGATATATTACCTACCCTAACAATATTGGTACTTGCCCCTTTATTGATTCCATCAATTCCTATACAAAAATTCAAGAAATATTTCCAATGGCTTCTTTGAACCTTTTTGTTCCTCCAATTGCAACTACTACACAAAGAAGAGTACTATATACTAGAGCCACATCAACAAAAAGTTCTGGTGGAAGTAGTAGTGAAGAGAAATCAATTTTGGATTTTGTCCTTGGGGCATTACAAAAGGAAGACCAATTATTAGAGACTGATCCAATCATGAAAAAAGTGGAGGGCAAGAGTGGCACCACCACAAGTTTTAACAAGAAATCAGTTTCAATCCCTCCTCCTAAGAAGGATTCCAATGGCTTTGGAGGCTTTGGTAGCCTCTTCGCCAAGAAATAATGACCAGAGACGGATTTAAAATTTTAAATCCATCGATATAATAAAGTGTTATAGAACATTGGTAAATGTAATGCATTTAATCTTATATGTGATATATATGTCTTTCCCTTGTAATTTGATCTTCAATTCTATAATTCACTTGATTTATATGAAGTATATATGAACTTATTTCATGTGTTGCACAAACATTGATGAATTTGGTTAAAGGATGTAGGTTTTAGAGAAAATAAGTAGGTCTTGTCACAATTATATTAAAGGGTGTTTGGGATTTGGTTTGAATTGATTTTTGCTTATTAGGTCAAAGGTCAATCAATCAAGTCTGTTTTTTAAAAATTTGAACCAAATTAAATCAACGGAAAAGGGTCAAAAATATCCTTAAACTATCCGAAATAGCTCATATTTACCCTTAAACTAGATTTCGGCTCAAAACTACCCTTTCCGTCAAACTATTGGGTCAAAAGTACCCTTCTTATTAACAAAAGTTGTTAAATGCCATGTGGATGTCACATGGATGCCACATTGCATGCTAATAGTGTTCCACTGCCACATTGACTAAATCCCTACATCCTAATTACTCTATTTTTTCCCTCATTTCATTATTTTCCTATGAAACCCTAGCCGCGAAATGAGGGGAAAGCTGTGAAATCCTAACTATCATGCTTTGAAATCGTAAACATAATAAAATAAGAAAAAAGATTTACTAACCTACAACCACGAATATCCATTTTGAAACCCAGTCGCGAAGAAAGCTATGAAACTCTAGCCGTGAAATGAGGAGAAAGCTGTGAAATCCTAACTATCATGCTTTGAAATCGTTGTAACACCCCGTAAAAACTAGTAAGACCTAGCTAAAGCTTAACGGAATCAAGTAGGTGAAACTAGAGCTTCATGTGTGAGTTTAGAGCTTCATGTGAGTAAATGTTGTAAAATAAGTTCCCGAACTTAGAATGAGGTATTTAGGGGTTAAACGTCCGGGAATGACTCCTCAAGGACCACCCTAGGGGTCCGTGAGGAGGACCCTAAAGTCTAAACCCCAAAGCTCCCCAAATCTGCCCTAATTAGCAAAGCATTGTGAACCACAGATGAGACCTACGGGGAGTAGGTCCATCCACGCCTCGTGGTCTTGCTCCGTAGGTCAAGGTCCCATTTGGCTAGCCTCTAACCCAAACCACGGAAGGCCAGGATGGCCCGTGGTCCCACCCACGGTCCGTGGGTGGGTGGTCGTGGTTCACCTCTGCAAAAGTTGTCATGGTTCGGCTAAGTGTAGGGTCTTTTGGTAAATATTAATTAGTTTTCATTAAGGGTCGGTTATTATGGGTTTATTTCACTAATATAAAGTAGTTAATGGTTTTAAAACACCTTTTAATTAATCATAACCCAAGACCCCAAATCAAATCCCAATTTCCTTCCTCTCCAAAATCTTCTCTCTAGAACTCCATTGAAGACCAAGAGAAGGGATCAAGATAGGGCTTGAACATGGAGGCTTCTTCATATGAATTTGATGGGATTCTAAGTCTAAGGTATGAGAGTTTTCATCCTTGGGAAGCTATCACCCAAGGAGCTCTTTCAAAACCTTTTATCTCAATTCTAGAAAACTCAAATAGCTAGGGTTTCAACTCAACCACATGGATTCCTTTAAAAGTTGTTCTTAAAGATTGAATCATGTTTGTTATTGATAATACTACTAATTTTAGATGAGTTTAACTTGAATTCCAAAAGAATCCATGAGTTTCCCCAATCATAGCTATGACTCTTCTCTACATTATGAATGTTGTTGGAAGTTGGTTCAACTGATTGAATGTGAGTTGATTATGATGTAATTACATGATTTAAGTATGATTCTACATGTATTCTTGGTTAACCTAAGATTCTAGGGTGAAATTGATATAACCTAGGGTTATGTCATGAAAAAGAGTAAATTGAGGGCTTAGATGTGACCTTCTAAAATTGATGAACTTCTTGATGAATTGCCTTAGATTAGATCACCTAAACATGAATTGCTTATGAATGAATCTTGTAGACATGAATGAACTTGATTAGGTCTTACATGATGAATCATGGTTGAGTAGTATTGAGATTTAGTTTACTTGATGTTATATGACTATAATTGAGTAAGAATGAAACATGTGATTAGTCTACCTTGAGAATTAGATTTACATGATGACCATGTGAGGTGTTGCTTGAGATTAATGCTCATAATATGAAGATGATTCATAAGGCTTTAAAGGTAAAAGCTAAAAGGAATGAACTATGAATATTGAGGCTTTAAAGAATAAAGTTATTATGCATGTTGAATTGTATAAGGTACTATTGTGGAAGGACTTTACCCACATGATCTACAATATGAGTATATGAGCTTATACATGCAATGAATGAACTATTTGAGTTATGATTATATACATGTCTATTATGATAAATGTTAGATGTGTTGATTTACATGGTCTATGATCCTTGAATACAATATATGTGAATGATGCATGATTGTGATATTATGTACATGTTTATGAACACTTTGAGAGGGAAGTGTCTATGATGATAATATTGTTGTCGTGTCATTGCAAGGACAATTAATTACACATACACACACACACACTATGCATAAACATGATTATGATGTATCTATAGTGTCAATTGAAAGTCTAGTTCTCATATGCACCTTTACACATTATTATGCATGAAATGTACATGACCATGATGATCCTATTGTGTTGATTGAAAGTCCATTCTCATGAGAACACATGATCGTGGTGTGAAAGTTATTCTCACATACTAATTATGATTCTAAGGTTGAAAGTCATTCTCACCTAATTGAATCTATGAGCTATTTTATGAGTTGGGTTGAACGAAGGGTAAAATACCCCCTTCAAACATGTAAATACAATTCAAGACTAAAACAAGTAATTTTGGGAAATTATGCTTAGCACCGAGTGGATATGGTCAGTGAGGTAGATGCCCTTCCGTCAATACAATAGGTCGGGTCATCTAAATTATTCTCATGAGATAGAAGCTCCTCCGCCAATATAATAGGTCGGGTTTCTAGAAGCAATCTCTCTATCCCGTAACTATGTGCCCACATAGGTCTTTAGCTAGTGGATCCACCTTATAGCTATACATTTAGTTCTACCTTAGGCAAGTAGTACACCTTCTTTCGGTGTGGGGTTATATGACACCGGATTCCATGTAGCTCACATGGTCTATGTCGGTTAAGGCTATATTTCCTCCATGAACAAGAAAGTGAGTTATGTGATATGGTTGCTTAAAAGGGATACTTGGTAGAAAAGACATGTGTTTATGTATGCTTTTTAAAATTGGTGGTAGTCCGGAAGAGGCCTGAGACCCATCTTTTATGCAGTTTTTACTTGTTTGAAGTTTTTAAATTCCCTTGTGATGTTTAAAAAGGTAAAATGGCCCTTAGCCATGGCCAAAGTTTATGCTTGTTTTTCAATTTAAATAAAAGCCTCTTTTATCAAAAATTTGTTTACTTATATGTTTTACATTTAACTTTCCTAACTTTGTTTGTTTATGATTTCAGTAATATTAATTTAAAACCTGTCAATGTCATGTCATGTCATGAACGGAGTGAACGTAATGAAGCTGATGATGATGAATGTGAGGAATACGAAGAGGAAAATGAGGTACCCAAACATGTTGTCGAAGAGTTACGACAATTTGAGAATAAACACAAGCCAAATTTAGAAGAAACTGAAACTGTGAATCTCGGAGATAAGGAATGAGTTAAAGAAGTAAGAATCATCGTCCATCTGACTGAAGCTCGAAGAAAAGACCTGGTCCGTTTACTCATAGAATACATTGATGTATTTGCCTGGTCTTACCAAGACATGCCGGGGTTGAGTACGAATATGGTATCCCATAAGTTGCCGATTAATCCAGATTTCAGTCCAGTAAAACAAAAAACTCGGAAATTCAAGCCCGAGTTGAGTTTAAAGATCAAAGAAGAGATTACCAAACAGATCGAGTCTCAAGTAGTGGAAGTAATGCAATATCCGACGTGGTTAGCCAACGTTGTTCCGGTTGCCAAAAAAGATGAAAAGATCAGAATTTGTGTTGACTACATAGATCTCAACAAAGCTAGCCCAAAAGATTATTTTTCATTGCCAAACATTCACATTATCATTGATAACTGTGCTAAGCATTAGATGCCGTTGTTTGTGGATTGTTATGCGGTCTATCACCAGATCTTGATGGACGAAGAAGATGCAGAAAAGACAGTTTTCATTACACCATGGGGTGTATATCATTATCGGGTGATGCCTTTTGGTCTAAAAATGCCGGTGCTACTTATATGAGGGTCATGACAACCATCTTTCACGATATGATTCACAAGGAGATCGAGGTGTATGTAGATAATGTCATAATCAAATCCCGCGAGAGTTCGGATCACTTCACTCACTTGAGAAAGTTCTTTGATCGCCTGTGTCTTTACAATTTGAAGTTAAATCCTGCCAAATGTGTTTTTGGAGTGCCAGCCGGCAAGATGTTGGGATTTATAGTCAGCAGGAGGGGCATTGAGCTTGACCCTTCCAAGATCAAGGCTATCCAAGAATTACCTCCTCTGAAGACCAAGAAAGAGGTGATGAGTTTTCTGGGAAGGTTGAACTACATCAGCCGGTTCATAGCTCAGTCCACCATGGTGTGCGAGCCAATCTTCAAGTTATTGAAAAAATATGCCCTGACCAAGTGGACCGGTGAATGTCAAACCGCTTTTGATGCCATCAAAAATTATTTGTCCAATCCACCGGTGTTGGTCCCTCAATGGGAAGGAAGTCCACTATTGATGTATTTGTCTGTCTCAGATAACGCATTTGGATGCGTACTTGGTCAACATGACAAAATGGGGAAGAAGGAACGAGCCATTTATTATTTGAGCAAGAAATTCACTCCGTATGAGGCTCGTTACACTCTTTTAGAGAGAACATGTTGTGCTTTGACCTGAATCGCTCAGAAGTTGAGACATTATTTGTCTTCTTATACCACATATCTTATTTCCAGGATGGATCCGTTGAAGTACATTTTCCAGAAAGCAATGCCGACTGGGAAACTGGCTAAATGGCAAATGCTTTTAAGTGAGTTTGACATCGTGTATGTGACCCAGAAGGCGATAAAAGCACAAGCCTTGGCTGATCATCTTGCAGAGAATCCAGTTGATGAAAAGTATGAACCGCTCAAGACTTATTTTCCCGATGAAGAAGTTGCATTTGTGGGTGAAGATATTTCTGAAGCATACACTGGTTAGAGAGTATTATTTGATGGAGCAGCGAATCACCAAAGGAAAGGTATCGGAGCGGTCTTAGTATCAGAATCCAGTCAACACTATCCTATGGCAGCTAAACTCCGATTTAATTGCACGAACAATATGGCAGAATACGAAGCTTGCATCCTCAGTTTGAAGATGGCAATTGATATGAATGTTCATAAGTTATTGATTATTGGAGATTCATATTTGCTAATTCACCAAGTTCAAGGAGAATGGGCCTTGAAGAACCCAAAGATCACACCGTACATACAGTATATACAGAAGTTGTGCAAAAGGTTCCACAAGATTGAGTTCAGACACACTCCCAGGACACAAAATGAGTTGACTGATGCTCTTGCCACCATTGCCTCGATGATTAAACATCCAGTTACAAGTTGCATTGATCCCTTGGATATAGAGGTAAAAAATTAGCATGTCCATTGTTCACATGTTGAAGCAGAACCAGATGGTTTGCCTTGGTATTTTGATATCAAGAAATATTTAGAAACCGGGACTTATCCTGAGAATGCAACGTTCAACCAGAAAAAGTCAATACGTCGTATGACCCTCAATTTCTTTGCAAGTGGGGAAGTTCTTTATAGGAGGATTCCAAATTTAGGTCTTCTCAGATGTGTTGATGCTAGTGAAGCTGCAAAGCTTCTGGAACAAATACATGCCAGAGTTTGTGGTACTCACATGAATAGGCTCACTTTGGCGAGGAAGATCCTCCGAGCTGGCTATTTTTGGATGACTATGGAGCATGATTGTTGCAAGTTTGCGCAAAAATGTCATAAATGTCAAGTGTATGGTGATTTGATTCGAGTCCCACCTCATGAACTCAATGCTATGAGTTCACCTTGGCCATTTGTAGCTTGGGGCATGGATGTCATTGGTCCAATAGAGCCAGCTGCCTCTAACGGACACAGATTCATTTTGGTTGCCATTGACTACTTCACCAAGTGGGTGGAAACAGCTTCATATAAGTCTGTGACCAAGAAGGTTGTAGCTGATTTTGTTCGCAACAATTTGATATGTAGATTTAAAGTACCAGAATCCATCATTACTGATAATGGAGCAAATCTTAACAGTCATTTGATGAGAGAAATATGTGAACAATTCAAGATTACTCACCGAAACTCAACTCCTTATCGTCCCCAAATGAATGGAGATGTGGAAGCCGCTAACAAGAACATAAAAAAAATTCTGAGAAAAATGATTGATAGTCGCAGAGGTTGGTATGAGATGTTGCCGTACGCTTTATTGGGTTACCGAACAACTGTCAGAACATCAGTTGGAACTACTCCATATTTGCTAGTATATGGAACAGAAGCAGTCATACCCGCAGAGGTTGAAATACCTTCATTGAGAATCATCCAAGAAGCTGAATTGAGTGATGCTGAATGGGTTCGCAAGCGTATTAATCAGTTGACATTGATTGATGAGAAGAGAATGGTTGCGGTTTGTCATGGTCAACTATATCGACAGAGAATGATTGTGCTTTCCACAAGAAAGTAAGAGCTAGAATGTTCGAAATTGGTCAGCTAGTTCTCAAGTGCATTTTCCCTCATCAGGATGAGTACAAAGGGAAATTTGCACCAAACTGGCAAGGACCCTACATGGTTCGCAAAGTATTATCTGGAGGTGCCTTAGTCCTGTCGGAGATGGATGGCACCGAATGGCCGAAACCGATCAACTCAAGATACTGTCAAGAGATACTATGTGTGAAGCTTTAGTTTGTATTTCTATTATTTCCCTGTAATCATTCTATTTGCTTGTAATTGCATTGTTTAGGATCTATCCATATGTAATGAACTACGTTTGACCTGAATTCTCAAGAATGAGATACATAGGCGGCCGATGTCGGCTTCAGTCACTTCTTTATCCATTTTAATGTTTCCTTTTTTATTTGAATGACGTTCGACCTGAATTCTCAAGAATGAGATACGTAGGCGGCCTATGTCGGCCTCAGTCGATTTCTTTGTAATTTTCTTATTTTTGTTAATCCTTGAGGAGGAACTACGTTTGACCTGATTTCTGCCTCAACGGGATACGTAGGTGCCACAACGGCTCGATCATATCTCCCGTAAGATTTCTATTTTTCCTTTACAGTAGAAACTGGGACAGAATTTTCGAGAGGGACTCAAAAATTCTGGGGAAGAAGATCTCTCCAATAAATCTAGACTGAAGTTACTTTAGAGTTTGCCACTGGGACATAATTTTTGAGAAGATCTCAAAAATTCCATCATTTGATCATCAACAGTTCGGTATAAGCAAAGACAGTTAACTGAGACAAAAAATTTTTAGGATGGTCTCAAAATTTCAATAAGGTTCACCAGAAGTTTAGAACAACTTTGAATACTTTCCAACAAATAATCAGATAGACCTCGAGGCATCAACCTCAAAGACGTTTGCTAAGCTTGACGTGACATGACGCTTGGCAGTGACCTTTTCCAAATATTATATTTTGAAAATTTATTTTTTCTTAAAAACCTTCTTTCATGATTCAATTATTTTTGCATAAAAATGTTTTGTCTCTACCAAGAAGCGGGAGATCGTAAAAATCAACCGGAGATAGCAAGCCAAGGAGCAGACAACCGAAGAGATCGACACAGATCAGTTCATTTTTGAAATTAATAATTTTTCTGTGGATGCAGGTCTATAGGTTTACCTCAAAATCAGCATATACCATAATTCAATGAATATGGAGAAGTCAAAAGGGCGAAGAACTCCCCAAAATTGAAAATTTTTCTGTGGATGCAGGAAATATTTTATGTTTCTTATGTCAAAGATTGGGGAACATAAATAACATTATTTCATTCGATCCCCAACAAGGCAAAGTCCATAATGAACACGCAATTGTGTTCAGAGATGGAACAAGTGAAAATCTCGAAGAGAAATTTTTTATTTTGTTTTCCAGCGATTAAAGACACCTGGAGGATGTTTATCTGCATCATATTATCAGACTTGATAGTATTCTTACCCAGAAAGTCATTTTTGTATTGTCAAATGAGATGATACCACTACTCCGAGGGTCATTTTAATCATACTATCAATTAAGACGATATCGCCACCCAGAAGATCACATATGTTGCTCGGTGAAGCATTATCTTCATTTGGTACCAGGGAAGCACCATCAAAAGATTCACGCATTGCGAGAGAAAGAATTTATGCATTGCAAGAGAAGACTCATGCATCGCTGGAAAAAGACCCAGCATCGCGGGAAAGGGTCATGCATCGCGGAGAAGTCATGCATAGCAAGAGAAATGAGTCATGCATCGCGGAGAAGTCATGCATAGCAAAAGAAATGAGTCATGCATCGTGGAGAATTTATGCATAGCAAGAAGAAGAAACCATGCATAGCAAGAGAAAAAAAAATCATGCATCATGGGAAAGGGATTCATGCATAGCAAGAGAAGGATTCATGCATCGCAAAAAGGAAGTCATGCATCGCGGGAAAGAGATTTATGCATAGCAAGAAGAAGAAGCCATCCATAGCAAGAGAAAAAGTCATGCATTGCGGGAAAAAGATTCATGCATAGCAAGAGAAGGATTCATGCATCGCGGAAAATAAGTTATGCATCGTAGAAAAGAGTCATGCATCACAAGAGAAAGGAGTTATGCATCACAAGAGAAAAGATTTACCCATCACAAGAAGATCAACATCGACTGCATCATTTTTCTTTGCAACAGCGACATCAAGAGAACTGTCAACATATTACATCAGCCTATTTTATTACTTTGACATCAAAGGAAGAGTACATTGAAGATTATATTGCAAATACGAGACACAAGCTTTATTGGCTTTACGTCAAACCCGATGGAGTTGACGTCAAATGATCAAAGAGAACAATTAAGTGTCGACACGGTAAAAGACACTATCTCTCCATTTGAATTAAATTTTATGCTAATGAGTTTTACCTAAGTCTTTGTCGAGAGCATCCGAGAGGATGAATTCTCAAAACAAACCACAGGTGCGGGCGAAATCAAAAAGGATGCAGCACAACGTGGAACTTTTTCTTAGCAGCGAACTAGGACATAGCCCAAAGAGGGGTGCCAAACTCTTAGGACACAAGCAGAGGAGCGACTTCCACCACAATCAAACCACACCCCTATCATAAGGCATGTGGGTTTTTCTTTAGGTTTCCTGGTTTCAGTTTCGCATTTGGAAATTTTTGGTCTCCACCTGAAGCATCTCTCCAACACAAGTGACAATGCACCAAGCTTTGGAAATTATGTCCATGCAAGTTCTTAATTATGGGTGTGAAGCATGCCACATTCATGGCTGAGAGGTTGCAAACTTTCTTTTCATACTCGACTTATTTTGTCACTCTTCCCAACCAAAGGTTATCTTGCATAATAGATTTCATTTTCAACCGATCGAGTCGAACTATAAGCAGTCTGATTCCCTGAGTTGAGGGATATGTAGGTAGAATCGGTGTGCAACTCGGCTGTATTCCAACATTCACTCTCAAATCTTATTTCAGAGCATTTCGGTCTCTTCATAATTCGATATCAGGATGACTTTTGCATTATTTCAAATCGTGCGTCAAATCAAGCGTATCGAACTACGAGTGGCCTGAATTCTCATATAACCTGAGATATGTAGGAAACCCATTTTTGGGGTTCGGCCATAATTCCTAAAGTCCATACCAAAACCCTTTTTTCTGAAAGATGAAGATGTGGTCGGCCAAAATTGGATTAGTCAATTTCATTTTTCTCGAATTTCTTGCATCAATCCAAGTCAAATGAGGGACAGTTGTTAACACCCAATTTTGACCCTCCCCGACAATAATTGATTTTTGAGCTTCTTAATTCCCAAACGATTTAGAATAATTAGTTTTATAAAATTCAAATACTTTCAAAGTCATTTTAATTGATCTTATTCGATTTTCATAATTTGTAAATAGCAAATATATTTCATACAATTTTTGTAGGTATAATCGGTATGTTTCATAAATATTTGAAAATCATCTAAAAAAGATTTTATTTTAAATATTCTATTAAAATTAGTTTAGTTTAAATTATGGTTAATTTTAAAAATCAATTGGTTTATAGTTGAATTAATTATTTTATTTTGTTAAGAGGGGAAGCTCCTAAATTAATTATATTAATTCATCTTATTTATGTTGGCCGAATTTGCAAATGAGTTCAATTTGGTTAAAGATTTATAATCTCGATTGGCCAATTACAATTCAACTTGGCTAAATTGGTAATTCACTTGGCCATATCAAAAAACTAAAGTTTTGGGCCCTACTTCTAAATTCCCAGCAGCCCATACCTTTGTTCCCATTTCCTCCTCTCTAAATTTTCCAACCCAATCCCTATTATCCCTCAACCCGTCCCATCCAGACCAGCCCAATAAAACTTGACCCGACCCTATCCCCTTTTCCTTCTAATTCTAGTTCAACGCTAACACAACAATATCACAACAACGACAACATCTCACAACGTCAAGTCCAATAGACGGAGAACAGCGATTCCAAACGGCAAAATACACGGCAAGTTCACGCCTTGGACGCGTGAATCAAGGTCCCTGCGATTTATTGTCGTCTTCCCCCCCAACGTCCCTTTCCGTAGTATTGTTCCAGTGCTTTTCCAGTCAAAGAATTGTCCTCGCAGCTTGAGATCGCTCCACGTCGCGCCCAAGGACAGCGAAATCAATCTGAGGCGTCGATTCGCCCTTTCCTCCTTTGGAATCAGGCGAAATTTTCAGAGAAAAGTGTTGATCCCGAATTGTGAAATATTTTTGAAGTTTGAATTGGGAGTGGGCCTCGTTTCTGCCCGTTTTTCGTCTGTTTCCCCCCATTTCCAAAACCTAAATTCCCTTCTATATATGTTGCTTTTGACTCACTGTTAAAGGAAGGGGGGGGGGAATTCTTTTTTTTTTCGAACAGTGGAGTTATACTTAAAAGATTCCAAGCGATTTGCTAGTTCTTACTTCCGAGAAGGTCCCTGTTCTAAGTCGATTCGGACACTTCAATTTACTGTTGTAGTTTGAAGTTCGCAAAACTCTCTTAGGTGTGAAGTCGCTGCTTATTCTTTGCTCGCTGCCGTCCAGTTCGCCGTATTTAAAAAGGTAAAACTAGTTTTTTCTCGTATCATTCATTCCCTAAGGTGTAAATTGTTCTCTGTTTAAAGGATATAAGTTATATGAAATGTTGAAATTTTGGAAGTAATCTTGGTTTGCTATTGAGTTCGAAATCAGTGGTGAGTCTTCGTTTTGTCTATTTAAACTTTCTAGTCCGTTTGGTTAGAAGTCTTGCCGATTCTATATGGTTCTAAGTTGTTGTTCCTTATATTTTCTTATCGTTTCGTTGTTAATCTTGTTGGTTAGCTGTAACTTAGGGTGATTGTGATTTTCTCTGAATTTGGAATGTCATTTCTCTCAGTCTGGTGAGCAGGTTTGTTTTCATGCATTTTGGTTAGCATGTTGATTGTTTTCTTCCTTTTATTTGGGAGGGTGTTTGTTGAATCCATGATCAATTTAAGTAGTATGGCTTGTATTCTAGTTACTTGCAGCTCCAAATCTCATTTATATTATTGTTGGTCAGTCCCTATTGCCTTGTATGTTAAGTCATTTTTCTTAAGTCCATCCTAACTTAACTAAGATAAGAGCTAAGTTGATAAGTTGTTAGAATATTCACTTAGGACAGCTTTGTTTTGTTTCGTTTTCTCACTGTTCTAAGAGAGTTTTTGATGTTTGTATTTCTTTCCCATTTTTTTTTTATATATACTTTGAAGCATGTTAAGTTTTGAAGGGATAAGAGTTGCATGTCATTCACAATGTCCTTTTTTTTAGTTACTAGCATGATTTACCATTTTATTCATACCATGGGGCATATGTGTTGTATTGCATTAAGCCTATAAGCCTGTTGCCAAGTCTTTTCATTTTTAAAAATATGCATATCCACATTTTCTTAATTATTTGAGATCACCAGGCAGTAAAAAAAAAATGGGCTAATACTTTCATTATATTATCTCATTCCCTCTTTTATAATAAAATGATTATTCGACTACACAAGATTTTAATATATTAATTCGGTGTAATCCCTTTCTATGTTTTGGTTTACTTGTTTGATTGAGTTGGTGTTAAAATTCTTTAAATATGCTCTCTTCTCAAGTCATTGGAAAAATTAAATTCACTAACATGTTTTCCCTTTTTTCTTTTTTTTTTTTTTTTCTTGTTGAATATGAACCCCTCTTGAGTCCGTGGGGACTCCGCTTCCTATCCTTGCATTTCGGGGATTGTGCTTCTCTTTATCGAGTCCAAATAGCCGGCGAACAGGTTACAGGCAATGCAAGGGCTGGAAACCGAATTTTTCAGATCCCGAAAAGCCTGAAAATGGGCTGATATACCTGTTTTACACTGGTATACAGCCGTAAATACAATTTACGGGTTGCAAAAATACAAGAACGCAAGTTTGATGATAAAATACAGGTTAAAAGCTGATGTTCATGAAAAAAACGCAAAAATACGGACTCAAATACGGTCCGTATACAGGGATATACATAAAACGTATACACAGATTTCTTGAAAGCAAATGGGGACAAAGACCCAAGAAAATTTCAGCAGGTCCAAGATTTGGGGGGTTTGGGCCTTTGGCCCAAATTTGATTTTCCTCTCCTTGCACTTATTTATTTTATTTGTATTTGACTAACACTTTTATTTGGTTCATGGTTTAATTTAATTAAATTCTCAAAGATAGCCATTTCACTATTTTTATATATATTTAAATTTAAGTATTTATATTTTATACTTAGCTTTATTGTTTTTATTTGTCTTGTCAACACTTAATTTATTTCCCTTTAGAAAATCCTCTTTAGTCCTATTTTCCTTAAGATAATTAAAATGATAATAGTAATAATAATAAAATAAAAATAAAAATAATGATAATAATAAAAAATGAGTCTCTTTTACTTAGTTAAACTTTTGGAAATTAGTCAAAGTCACCTTTAGTCAAATCACCGGTCAACCGCAAGTTAGCGGACATTTCGTGGGCCTAACACCTTCTCGGAATGTACATTGAATTTCGAATCCTTTTATTTTCAATTGATTTTATCTGTTTGAGTCTTTTGAAAACCTTAAAAAAAATTAATTTTTTTTACTAAATATTAAGTAGCGACTCTGTTATTTTGGAAATTCAATTTCTCTTAAACCATAAGTTTGATCGATTTTTCAAAAACTTAGTCATTTTTCTTTTATTTATATTTTCGAGTAAAACAATGAACATTTCATGGACTATGCTTATGACTTCTTAATGGGTTTACTTAGTGTGAGTGGGGGTATGGGACTTCACTTATACATTGCACAAGTAGACTTATAAGGGGGTTGTGGTGTGGTTTCCTTATGCTATGAAGATATATGTGAACTTATGTATATGCATGATATAGATTGTTGCTATGAGTGACTTTACTTATTACAATTTATGAACATGAATGACTCTTTGTCTATAAGTGTTGGTTATGGATGAGGTCAAGGTATGTTATGCATGATCAAGGTGGCCTAGAAGTGATACTTAGTGTAGATAGGATTATGGGATCCTATCTATGCATTGAACAAGTAGAGCTTAAGGTTGCTTGTGTGATAGTCCTATGATGATGAGATAATCTTGGTATTTGACTATGTGAATGAACTATGTCTTGTGAAGGTTGGTATAGGTATTATGTGGTGTTGGAGACTATGCTTGTGATTATGATGATATCATTTATGTTATGATGAAATGTGCATGGTTTGTCTTATAAGCTACATTCTCCAACTATTTCAAAGATGATGTTCAAAAATGGCATATAGCATGGTTTCAA
>JAJONZ010013674.1:0-29592 GCA_029582445.1 Solanum paucissectum | reverse complement strand
ATTTATATAAGACACATATGTATTTTTCAACATATAAAATTGTCATACATTTTTAGTACATTTTTTTTATCGTATGATAAACATACTACTATTAATTTTATCTAATAGACATATATATGTCGTACCTTGTATTTTAATCTTTTTCTTAAATTAATAAAATTTACTTACCATTGATTTTAAAGAAAATAAATAAACAAGTTTTCCTAATCTTCGGATAGGCTCTGAGGGATGCTTAATACCTATCCCTCGAGTAACCAAAACCCTTACTCAAAATCTTACTGGTTTCGCAAATCAAAACAGAGTTTACATTTACATATTAAATGGTTTTTCTTAAAATTTAGGTGGCGACTCTAAAACAAAACAAAATAATTTTTTTTCAAAAATTAGAGTGTCAGTCATATTGTGTTGTGAACTGTTTCAACTAGTTCAAAATAGGGGTGCAACAGTGACCATGAAATATGCTAAGAGTGGTGTCTTGAATAAAGAGATGAGAAGAAGATCTCAAGGCTCATCTTCTTCTACTTCATACTCTGATGTTTTGGTTACTAAAGACATGAGGAGAAGAAAGTTCAGTAGGTCAGAATGATAGAGATAAAGTAAAGAAATGTCAAAGTCTAGATTCAAGAATGTTACATGTGACTATTGCCACAAGAATGAGCATATCAAGAAGTATTATTTCAGGTACAAGAGAAATATGAAACAACAAAATAAACACTACAACACATTATATCTATAGCTACGAAATCTAAGCTATGAATGTAAAAAGCGTAGCAATTACCTAGTAATAGCCACAAAATTTTAAACTTCATAGCTATCTACAAATTCATAAAATTTCTTAGCCACAAAATTTGTACAACAAAGCTAATTCTTCATTTTTGCTACAATTGCTAATAATTGTGGCAAAAATTGGATGAATAGCTACAATTTATTTGCTATAGTAAACTTTTTGTAGCTAATAATAAATTTTTGACACGCTATAAAAATTATTGTAGCAATAGTAATATTTTAGCTACAATAAACTATTTGAAATAAAATATTGTAGCTGAATAAATATATTTGCTTCAAGTTATAAAAAATTGTGGCAATAATTAAATGACATAGCCACATCTTTTCAGCTATAGTAAAATTTTGTAGCTAATTATTCATTTTTGCCACGAGTTGAAACTTATTGTAGTAATAATAATCTTTTAGACACAATAAAATATTTGAAACAAAATATTGTAGCTAAGTAAATAATATTGCTTCAAGTTATAAAATATTTGTGGCAATTGTTAAATAATGTAGCCACAGATTATTTGTTGTGATAAAATTTCATAGTTAATTATTAAATTTTGTAACGTGTTAAAATTTATTGTAGTAATACTAACCTTTTAGTTATAAAGAGGTTGTTTAAAACACAATATTGTAGCTAAATAAATATTTGTGCTTCGAGTACTAAAACATTGTAGAAATATAGTTGGCTTAAAACCTAAAATTATTTATCATGATGAATTAAATAGCCGTAAAATTTATTATTGTGATTAATTTCATAGCTAATAAAATTTTTTACCACGAGTTGAAATGTGTTATAATGATATTAATCTATTCTAACTAGAGGTGTTAATTGTTCGATTTGATTTAGTTTTATAGACATACTTGTAAATTTCAAATATACTTTTAATCAATAAATGCTTATATCTAATTAATTTTGATTAACTAATTTCATCATAATAATATTTTTACTAATACAGTGTTATTGGAGGTGTTAATTGTTCGACTCAAGTCTACTATACAATATAATTTACAAATCTAAAATACGACTTAAGTTAATAAATAAGTCATTATATTTAATTCAATTGACTAATTAGATCAAATTCTAGCAAACTTCTACAAGTCTAATTCAAACTTCATCCTGACTAAATATATTCAGAAATATTATTTGATTCATACCTGATTTATTGAGACAATTATCTTTAATTATTAATTTTATATAATTAGAGGTGTTCATCATTTGACTCAATTACTTATATATAATTTAAATAAATACATTATTATATAATTAGTGTATATAAATAAAAGAACCAATTATTTTTTTTAAAAATACAAAAAACGAAGAAGAAGAAGGTAATCTTCAAAAATTATTGATTTGTATACTTACTTGTAGCCTCAAATTTATCAATCTTGTATTTTATATATTATGAAACATATTATTTTTAATATTAATTACACCTTTTTAAATGTATAATAAATTTCAAAAAAATAAAAGTCATAAATATATTTATATATTTAATTATTTTGGTATTTTATTACTATTTTAAAATAAGTGTTTAAGATATATATATATATTATATATATATGCACTTATTATTTTAAAAAAAAAAGTATTTATGCAATTTTTAATAATTGTAGAGATATTATGTATATGACCTTTATTATTCTTAATAAGTAATTATATTAATTATATATAAATAAAATTGATTTTTTGTAAGTGCTCATATATATAGAGAGAGAAAAATATTGCAATTGTTATTGTACATCTACTTTCGATAAATTTGTAATAATAAATTTAACCAGAAAGGGTAAAAAATATTTCTAAATTATATAAAATTGATTTAAAATGTCGATAATTGATATTTTCATCTAAAAATACCCCTAACGTCAATGGTATGACCCAAAACTGTCCCTACCGCCAATAATTTGATCTAAAAGTGTCCCTGTTATTACCTAATGGGTCAAATAAAAAACATATTGTTTCGTTCCTTTTTAAACACATTTTATTCCTAATAAATATATTACTTTTAAAGAATCCTATTTTTTTAAAACCACTTTAAATAATAAATAAGTAGGAAATGATATTTTCTCCTTCTTAATCTCATTTTATCAATTAAAATATTTCAACTACATGTATTTTTTTAACTAATTATATAGGTAATATACATAAGATCATAGTAACCTCATTAGTAATTTTATTTCGATAATGATAAAAGAAAATCTAATAAAAATGGAGAATATTTTTATTTCTTTATCTTTTTAGAATTGAAGTAGGATAAATATTTGCTAATGAAAAATTATTATTAGGAAAATAATGTGTTTAAAAAAATAAAAAAATATATTTATATGAAAAATAACATTATTGACAAATTAAGTAATAATAGAGAAATTTGTGAATCAAACTATAAACGACAAGGACATTTTTAGATCAAATTAATAAATGAGGACATTTTTATTCAAATTTTTATAGTTCAAGAACACTATTTTCCGTAATTTTAATAACAAAAACACTTTATAGCTACACAACCATAAAATAATGATGAGTTAATAATTGCATCACTAAATTTAAAATGTATATTTGATTAAAATGAAATGTGATGCAAAAGATTTTGAGACGGAATTTCTGTCAGTAACATTATTATTCATATTAATTTTGTATAATTTTTTTATATTATGTCATACTAAGTATTGAAATAAAAATAAATTATAAGGATTTAAAACCATTCCATATTTAGATCCAAACCCAAAATCTCCCCCCAAAATGAAAAATTGTAAAAGTCCAAATTTCCTCCAATTTTTTTAAGCCCAATTAGAATATTAATAACCTACTCCCTTCCCCCTATCGCCTCCCCTCGCCTCTCCTCATTGTTCATTTATCTAACTTTCTTGCTCAACTTAAAAATTTTATGTAATATTTTGCTTATTATTTTATTTTTTATTTTTTTTAGGTTTTATATTCAAGGTATGTTCATATCTTCATATTTTAATATTTTTGAACTTGTATTAAGCCTGTTTCATTTAATTTTTTTACTTTACACTTATTTTAGCATTTTTAATAAATTGTCTTATGAATGAATTTTCAGATTTTAAAGTTTGATCAGTAGAGTTTGAAGGAGCCATGATTTGCAGACTACAACAACAAAGTGTTGTGATTATATTGGAATGAAGATCCTTTTAAGAAGTTTAAAAAGTTTATAGGTTTGTTAACTTTTATTCTTGCTTTGCATTTTTCCTTGATTTTAATTATTAAAATTGTAGTAAAAGAATTATCTAGACATATTTGTTTCTCCTTAGAATATAGATTCTATATACATATACACACATATACATATATTTAGTTGGTTCTTATTCTTGGTGCTAAAATCCTTTTTATATTATTTACAGGTATGTTAATGAAATTAAAGCATATCAATGACAAATCAAGATAATGTTGATCAAATTAAGGTGTAATTGAAGACCGTGGAAGAAGTGATAAGGAAAGACTACGTTGCTCTGGATTCAAACAAGATGATCTCTTAAAAGAATTGTATATTGTAACTATTTTCAAAATTGTAATACACAATTATTTATCACTTGGGAAATATTTTAAAATAGACTGGTATCTACATTATGCAACTGTTGTGACTAACAAAGCTTGTGAAAATTCTTAAATAGTAATGAAATTATTGAATGCGTGTATATATAGAGGTCTATAAATTTTCATTTTCTGTAGCAAGTGAATTTTTAGCTATAATTCAATATATTTCATGGCTAAAGATATGAATTTTTAGCTACAATACAAAAATTTCTATGGCAACTACTTTATGGTCATAGCCATGAATTTTATCATTCGTAACTAAACACGAGTATTATTGCCACAAGACTAAGCTATAGAAATAGCTATAAAATTTAAGTTTACATGGCAAACAAACTAAATATTTTGCTACAGTGTAATACCTCTGTGGCAGCATTGATGTAGATAGTTACAAATCTTGTATGTTGTGGCAAAAAAATAAAATTACTTGCTATAAATATATTTTTTGTGGCAATTGTTTTTACCAGCATAACTACAACACAAAAAAAATTGTAGCAATAGATGTTTGTTCTTAGCCATGGACCATGTAAAGTTTATAGCTAACTTTTAGACACGCTACATCTTGCCATGAATGCTATGGAAAATAATATCATAGCTAAAGTGTTTAGCCACGGAAAATTTCATATTTAGCTACGACGAATTTTGTAGCAATATATACTATTTTTTGTAGTGAAAGAAGGCAATAATGAATATTGTGATGTTGTTGTTGCTAACGATGACCTTCTTGTTTCTTGTGATGAAAATGCCGTTAATCTTGTTTGCAATGAGTCTAGTTGGTTTGTGGATTCTGGTGCTACTTATCATGTCACGCCTAGGAAGGAATTTTTTTTTTCTTATACTCCAGACAATTTTGGGATGTTGAAAATGAGAAATAATCACGAAGTTGCGGTTCTTGGCATTGGGACTGTTTGTTTGGAAAGTAATAATAGTTCCAAACTAGTTCTCAATAATGTCAAGCATGCTCTAGATGTTCACTTGAATTTGATTTTTGTTGGATACCTTGATGATGAGGGTTATGTTAATACCCTTGGTGCTGGCCAGTCGAAGCTTACTAGAGGTTCAATGGTTGTAGCCTGTGGTGATAAGTTGTCTAACTTGTACGTTTTTCAGGGCGCCATTTTCAGAGGCTCAATAAATGTGGTGGACAATGATACTTCATCATTGTTATGACATAGAAGACTGAGTCATATGAGTGAGAAGGGGATGGACAATTTGCCTAAGAAGAAATTGCTTTCTGGAGTGAAATAAGCAAAGTTGAACAAATGTGTTCATTTCTTAGCGATAAACAGAAAAAAGTTTCTTTTAAGAGTCATTCGCCTTCAAGAAAGCTTGATTTGCTGGAGTTGGTACATACTTATTTGTGTGGTCCTTTTAAGGTATAGTCTCATGGTGGTGCTTTTTACTTTGTGACTTTTATTGATGATCATTAACGCAAACTCTGGGTATTCTCTTTGAAGTCCAAGGATCAGGTACTTGATTTGTTCAAGAATTTTCAGGTCTTGGTTAAGAGATAGACATGAAAAAAATTTGAAATGCATATGTTCTGATAATGGTGGTGAGTAAATTGGTCCTTTTGATAGATATTGCAGAGAGCAGGGTATTCGGCATCAGAAAAATCCTCCAAAGACTCCTCAGCTAAATGGTTTAGCGCAGAGGATGAACAAAACTCTTGTTGAGAGGGTTAGATGTGTGCTTTCAGATGCTAAGCTGCCAGATTCTTTTTGGGCAGAAGCACTTAATACTGTTGCATATGTTATCAATTTATCACCCACTATTGCTTTGAATGGTGATGTCCCTGACAGAGTTTGGTCTGGTAAGAATGTTTCTTATGATCATCTTAAAGTTTTTGGGTGTAAAACCTTTCTGCATGTTCCTAAGGATGAGATGTCAAAGTTGGATGTTAAAACTAGGCAATGTATCTTTGTTGATTATGATCAAGATGAATTCAACTATCATTTCTTTGATCCAGTTGAGAAGAAACTTGTTAGAGGCCGTGATGTTGTGTTCTTGAAGACCAAACAATTGAAGATCTTGACAAAGCTGATAAAGTAGTAATGAAAGCCTAGTTGATGTTGATCCAGTGCCTTTGACTATTCCACCAGATGAAAATCTTCAAAATGATGAAAATCAAGTTAATATTGAAGATGGTGATCATACTCAGAATGACCAGTATGTCGTTGATGCTCCAGTGCAAGACGATGTAGTTGGTCAGCAACCAACTATTATTGATGCTCCCGAGAATTCTCTCAGAAGATCTGTTAGAGAGAAAATACCTTCATCTCGTTATCCTCTTAATGAGTATGTACTCTTGACTGACGGGGGAGAACCAGAGAGTCTTGATGAGGCCATGGAAAGTGAAAAAAAAGAAATGTGGTTTGATGCTATGGAGGATGAAATGAAGTCTCTACATGATAATCAATTCTTTGATTTGGTTATGCTACCTAAAGATCGAAAAACTTTGAAGAACAAGTGGGTTTTTCGGGTGAAACATGAAGATGGTAACCCAGTTCCACGGTACAAGGCTAGATTAGTTGTGAAGGGCTTTAACCAGAAAAATGAAATTAATTTTGATGAGATATTATCTCCAGTTGTGAAGATGTCATCCATCCGTGTGGTTCTAGGCTTGGCTGCAAGTCTGGACTTGGAAGTTGAACATATGGATGTTAAAACTTGTTTTCTCCATGGTGACTTGGATGGAGAAATTTATATGGAGCAGCCGGAAGGCTTTGAAGTCAAATGGTACAGAAAGTTTGGTTCTTTTATGAGTCAGCAGGGCTTCAAAAAGACTTCTTCAGACCATTGTATTTTTGTGCAAAAATTCTCTGATGGTGACTTTATTATCGTTTTGCTTTATGTTTATGACATGCTTGTTGTTGGTCATAATACTTGCAGTATTAAAAGGTTGAAGCAAGAGTTGAATAAGTCTTTTGCTATGAAAGACTAGGGACCAGCAATGCAGACTCTTGGCATGCAGATTGTCCGTGATAGAGATGTCAAGAAGTTGTGGTTGTCACAAGAGAAGTACATTCAAAAAGTACTTCGTAGATTTAACATGGACAAAGCTAAGGTTGTCAGTACACCTTTAGCTATGCACTTTAAATTGAGTACTAGACATTGTCCTTCCAGTGATGGTGAGCAGGAAGATATGAAGAAAGTTCCTTATGCTTCAGTTGTTGGTAGTTTGATGTATGCAGTGGTGTGTACAAGACCATATATTGCTAGGGCTCGGCATAATATGGTTAAAATTGAAAAAACCGACTAAATCGATTTTTTTAAAATTTTGGTTTCGGTTTTTCGATTATTTCGATCGGTTTCGATTTCAAATTTCAATATTTCAGTTTTTCGGTTCGGTTTTCGGTTTATAGCTAAAAAAATCGATTAACCAAAAAAACCAAAATATTATATATATATTCCTTACACCCTTAATTAAGTTACTTCAGCCCATGCCCCAGCCAGCCCATAGCCTACAACCCATATTCAAATTAGGCCCAAATTCCAATAAAAAATCCCTAAACGTATAATCTGAAATCCCTAACTCAAACAACAACTTCCATCTCTCAACTCTCGTCTCACGTCTATCGTCAGTCGTCACTCTTCACTCGACTTGGAATAGTCAGTTACGACTTACGCCGCAGCCCGCCAGCCCGTCGTCTCTTAACAGTCAACTCTCATCTCTTATCTCTCAGTTCGTCATCTCTCAACTCTGATCTCTGACTCTTGCCGAGAGCTCGCAGCCCGCAACGCTTCTCACTGGCCACCGTTCAGTGCTCGCTCGTGACTCGCGGTTCGAAGCGTCCCAACACTCTTATGGAAATCTTTATTTTGATGGTAAATTAATAATGGAATCTAATAAACTTGTGGAAAATGACACGAGTAGGCAGTATAAGAGCAGTGTAGCACTCTAGAAGTTGAAGAGCAAAATCTGTAAGCATTGTTAGAGATTCTTGAAGTGAAACAATAAAAGAAACTATTAGATACACATTAAGAGCAAAATCAGATGAAAACCCATGTCAAGAATATGAAAAACATGTATTGCGTCCTCTATTGTTTTTTTAATCATTGAATGCAAGTATGCAACTATGTGATTATTTGTGTGATTTGTGAACTGTAATGTACGGCGTCTTTCTGTAATTAAGTTATTTATAGGCAACTATGTTGACATTTGTGTTAAATAAGTATTCATGAAGTAGTGTTGAGTCATGAGTGTCTAATGTCTATCATCTTTTAGAGTTTTAGTTATTGTTAGTGTACATCTGTAAGCATGTTTGTGGCTATTTTCCGGTGCATTTGTATGTAGAGAACATCAAAGCATTTGATTCTAATGAGGCTTACGGTAAATTAGTGACTACTATCCATCCTTGATAAGTATAAATAAATTAACTTTTTAAATTTTTGCCACTGTTAATTAAATTTGGTTAAACCAAAATAAACCGAACCAAAATTGTAATAACCGAACCAAATTTATTTCAATTTGATTTGGTTTCACATTTTTGCCTAACCAAAAAATCGAATCGAAATATACAAACCGAATCGAACCGACCGAACGTCCAGCCCTAGATATTGCTCATGTTGTTGGTATTGTTAGCCGTTTGCTTTCTAATCCGGGAAGAGAGCATTGAAATGATGTAAAATGGATTATGAGATATCTTTGTGGCACTTCTAGTCTGAGTTTGTGTTTTGGTACAGTGAATCATATTCTTTGTGGTTATACTGATTCAGACATGATCGGTGATGTTGATACTCGTAAGTCTACTTCAAGCTATTTGATTACTTTTGCAGGGGGAGCTGTGTCTTGGCAATCTAGGTTGCAAAAATGTATTGTTTTATCTACTATAAAGGCTGAGCTTATTGCAGCTGTTGAAGCTTGCAAAGAGTTGATCTGGATAAATAAATTTTTGGGGGAACTTGATTGTGCTCAAGAGAGGTATGTGCTTTATTGCAACAGTCAAAGTGCTATTAATCTTGGCAAGAATTCTACATTTCATGGTCGGTCTAAACATATTGATGTGAGGTATCATTGGATTCGAGATGTGTTGGATTCTAAGTTGCTTGCACTTGAAAAGATCCATACCAATGATAATGGTTCCGACATGATGACTAAAGCTTTGCCAAGAGGGAAGTTTGAAGAATGTTGCATGATCGCCGGGATGGCGGTTTCCTCCACATAGTCGGTAGGGGGAGAATTGTTGGATTTTGAGCCTTTTTTCCTTCCTATGTGGATAAATAAAAGTCCAAGGTTTTGAGTCTTCATTCCTTTCCTTTGTGGATAAATTTAGCCAATTTGACTAGCCCACTTTTTCCATAAGCCCAATAATATGGTGCATATGTAAGACTTTCTTTTAGGTCTTATTTGAGTAGAATTACAAGAGTTAGAGAGCAGCCATATAGAGAAAAAAGTGAGAGAATGCAGATTTTCGCACAAGCCCTAGCAACCAATTTCAAATCGTGATTTCCGCTTCGTTTCTTATCCGATTGAGCTGATTTTTGGGCAGCTTGTTCCTTTCAATTTGATCTTTGATTGGGAGGGTGATTTGGAGTCCAGTACCTCTAGATTTTTGCTCGTGAACAATAGCTGTGATTTGGTGTTTTATGCTCCTTTTATTTCTCTAGTTTTGGTGCTATCTTGTAGTTGTGTTGCTCATTGTTTGGCACTTTGTTGGTGGCCATTTTGGAGAACACTTTTGTAACTCTTGTTGATTTTAGTGGAGCTTTGGCCTTGTGGTTTTTATTCTTCACACCGAAAAGGTTTTCCACGTTAAATTTGGTGTCTCGTGTGTTGATTTATTTTGCTTGCTTGGTTGATTTGTTTGCTGTCCCAAACAGTGTTTTTCTTGCATTAGTTTGTCTTCTCTAGGTTCAAATAGAGGGGAAAGTTTTGACTTGGATTTCTTCCGCTATCACCCTGTCGTGCACATTTATTTTATGTTTGTCTTTCCCAACATAACGTGCAAATGAAAGAGTTGCACAACGGCCATAACAACAGCCATAACTCCAACGTTCACAGAATGAAGAATGGCAATTAAGCCAAAGTGAGAATTAATATGGCATCAATAGTCATCAACTGACAAAGAGTAATGTGAATTTAGGCAGAAATGAAACAACCAAATTGGAAACGGCACTTTATAATATAATAATAATAATATTAAAATTGCTTTCAATAACCAACACCTTACATAACAAACACTTGAACTAAGTTTAAAATTTTAATTAATTTCAAAGAAACTAGAAAATACTTTTTACAAGAAAATATCTTCATTCATACCAAACACACCCACTAAAGGCGTTTGGTTATGAGTATTATTCACTTTATTTTGGAATATTTACTCACTTTATATCGGAATTCTTGATCCAAAAAATATCAAATACAACTTGAGGTGGTTGAAGAGATGTTTTTATTTTTCACTTTTTACTATAATATTTTTTAAAAAAATTACCTTAACTTTTTTATATTTTACAAAACCATCCCATTTATTTTTCCCACCAACCAAATTAAAAAATGTCAATTACAACCATCAACCAAATAAATGCAAACACACCTTAATAGTTTATTTATGGACATTCTTTTTGCTAATCAAGGGAAAAAATGACAAATATATCTCGAACTATCGTTAATGATATACAGATATCCTCCGTCATACTTTTGGTACGTTGATGCCCCTACCGTCCAAAAACTAGAGCATATATATCATTTATACTAACGAACATACACGTGTCATAATCTTATCTACCAATCCGACATTTATTAAATATCGAACCGACAGACAAGATTGCGCCACATGTCCCTGGGACCGACATGTTGTGGATGACATAAGCCCAAAGAAAGGAATCCAAACACAACAACTTTAAATCCAAAAGAAAAAGAAAGTAGAAGTGTACTAATAAAGTATACAATATCGATAGATATAATTGAAGAGAGAGAGAGAGATAATTGATAAGGAACTAAAATGATGAAATTTAAATAACCAAAAAAAAAAAAGTAAAATTAGTTACACAGCAAATGACAAGATTGTTAAGAGTTTCCACTAACTTAAATTTTGCTTCTTTTTTTCTCTCAAATAAACAAATTGAAAGACAAAGACCAAGGATCTTCTTTTGATCTTTCTATTTGTTTATTTTAGAGATATATACCAGCAAAGTTAGGTTAATAGGCCCTCTTTACAACCTGTCCATTTGATAAAGTTTTTTTTTAAAAAAAAGAGGGGATTTTGTTGTTTATGTGTTTTTTATTTGAGACTTTTTAATGTATAATAAATATAGTACATTGTACAAGTTTCAATTGTATCACACATATAATAGAGAGACATGGCTTATGCTGCTATTACTTGTCTTATGAGTACCATACAACAATCAATTCAACTTACTGGATGTGATTTGCAATCATTCTATGAAAAGCTTGAATCTTTGAGAGCTAATCTGGAGAAACCGATAGGCGATCTTGAGGCATTGATAAGCTTGGAAGGTGAAATCATAGAGGTTGTATGCACCACAGAACATTTTTTGGACTCGGAATCAAGAAATGTTAAAAATCCAATTTCACAAATAATAGCTTCTTGGAAATTTCATTTTCTCTTGGAAGATGCAGTTGGACGCATTGATTCCAAAGTCAACAAGTGGATGAAAATGCAAAACATGTACACCAAAAGCAAAGATGTACAAGGACATAACTCGGCTCTCGCCAGTACATCTCAACATGTTGGGGAGCCTGAGGATAATTATATGATGGTTGGTCATGAAAATGAACTCGAGATGATGCAGGATCAACTTGCTAGAGGAGGAAGGGAACTAGAAGTTGTCTCAATTGTAGGTATGGGTGGCATCGGTAAGACAACTTTGGCTAACAAAATCTACAATGATCCATTCATAATGTCACATTTTGACATTCGTGCAAAAGCTACTGTTTCACAAGAGTACTGCGCGAAAAATGTATGCCTAAGTCTTCTTTCTTCTATAAGTGGAAAGAGCAATGAACATCAAGATGATGGGCAACTAGCTGATCGACTGCAAAAAAGTCTAAAAGGGAGGAGGTATTTGGTAGTCATTGATGACATATGGACCGAACGAGCTTGGGATGATATGAAACTATGTTTCCCAGATTTTAACTGTGGAAGCAGAATACTGCTGACAACTCGGAATATGGAAGTAGCTAAGTATGCTAGCTCAGGTAAGCCTCCTAATCAAATGCGACTCTTGAATATTGATGAAAGTTGGAAGTTACTACAGAGTAGAGTCTTTGTAAAAAACTGTTTCTCCCCTGAATTTGAACAACTTGGGAAGCAAATAGCTCTTAAATGCGGGGGATTACCTTTAGCTATTATTGTTATTGCTGGAGTTCTTTCTAATATTGGTGAATCATTCGATGAATGGACAAGTGTTGCGGAGAATGTAAGTTCAGTGGTTAGCACAGATCACAATGTACAATGCATGAGAGTGTTGGCGTTGAGTTATCATCACTTACCATATCACTTGAGAGCGTGCTTTCTATATTTTGCAATATTCCCGGAGGATACAGTGATTTTTGTGAATAAACTTGTGAAATTATGGACGGCAGAGGGTTTTTTGAAGGCAGAAATGATGAAAAGCATAGAAGAAGTTACAGAAAAATGTGTCAAAGATCTTATAGATAGAAATTTAATTTTTGTCCAAAGGGTGAGTACTTTTGATGGAAAAATAAAAGCTTGTGGAATGCATGATGTGATCCGTGAACTCTGCTTGAGAGAAGCTCGAAACACAAATTTTGTGAATGTTATGATGGATAATCAATATCCATGTGAACAATCCACAAAGGGAGTTCGGATAAGTATCCAATCCAAACTTGCTGCCAATCACTTGTCTATGGTTCGTAATAACGATTCCTATTCTATTCTCCGTTTTACTAAAGATCCCTCAAGCTCAAGAATGATGCAGGACTTGAAACATTTCAAGGTACTAAGAGTACTTGATCTTGCTTCGTTGGCGTTGCATGTTTTTCCCAGTTGCATAGTTGAACTATTTCACTTGAGATATCTAGGTTTGAGTGTTTACTCGTCCACTAATGATTGGGATATTTGTATTCCATCCTCAATAGCTAACCTTGAGTATTTGCAAACTTTAATACTTAAGTATCCAACATCTCTTGAATGGAAGTATACTAGACCTTTCATATTACCATCGAGTATTTTCAAGATGTCGCAATTGAGGCATCTCTCATTGGACTGGAATTACTTGAATAGACATGAATCTAGCAAGAGAAGTTGGGTTTTGAGAAATCTTGAGTGTCTGTCTGGATGGAATCCTTTATCTTGTACTTCTTCGGTCTTTAGACTACTTCCGAATGTAAAGAAGTTGCAAATATGTGGTATCCAAGAAGACTACATAAGAAGGGACAATTTCCATGATCTTTTCTGCTTAGATCAGCTTACGGAATTGAAATTCAAGATTAGAAAGTTCATTGGAAGAGCAATATATGATACATCTTTCGTTCTTCCTCCTCTAGTTGCTTTTCCGAAAAACCTTAACAAGTTAGCTTTTACAACTACTTGTTTGCATTGGGAGGATTTGGAGATTCTTGGTAAGTTGCCTAAACTCGAGGCACTCAAACTAGGATATGAAGCCTGCATTGGCACTGATTGGGTAGTTGGTGAGGAAGGGTTTCCAAATTTGAAGGTTTTACGATTGAAGCATTTGTACTTGCATAACTGGAGAGCTAGTAGTGATCACTTTCCACGACTTGAACGACTAGTCATTAACCGTTGTTGGAGCATGTATTCGATCCCACAGGATTTTGTAGACATAACCACACTTCAGCTGATTCATATAAGCGATTGTGCAAAATCTGTTGGGAACTCAGCCAACAAAATTCAGCAGGAAATTGAAGACAGTTATGGAAGTTCTGTTGAGGTCTGTATTAGTTAGTACTTTCAATTTAAGCCTGTGTTTTTAGTTGATTTAAATTGTATTTGTGTGTACTCCAACTTATGAGATAAGTAAGAAAGAATATTATTGTTTCTCTTTGTCTTTAACCATTTGATATCGGGAATCCACTGGTTGGACTAATTCAGATTTGTGTCGCATGGGACCACTAAAGGAGGGAAACATTCTATATCAGAGGCTTTTGTCTCTTTACTGCATGCGCTTAAACTCGATGTCTCTGCTTAGGGACGGAGGGATCCATCCATCCCACCACACTCCTTGAAGGAATTCAAATATGCAAATCTTTGAGTCTAAACTCCATTCTAGACCTTCTAGTTATCTTCTTCTATAGTTTCCTTGTTTAACTAGTTCATTGTTGTCCCAGAATTTCTTGTGTTAGTTTCATTTTTCCGTTGTAACTTTGAGATTGGAGTCGTTACATACGACTATACTACAAAATACAAATCATATATAACTACCATGACAAGTGCAAATTGCTTGTAACTTTAATGTGTATGATCTTTAGTATATCGTCTATCAGTATTTTTAGAATTTCATTTAAACACTCAAACTTATTTTAATTGAATATCTAAGCAACAGTTTTGGTTATGTTAGTATACCTAGGAAGTTGTTTTTTTACTGTGTATTTCATTAAAACATTTATCTTTTCAAATTAATATTTCAAATATTATTTAAATTAATGTTTGTTTGATGTAAATTGTAATGCATGTGAATTATATCACTTCTAAGTTCAAGAAGTTGTTAAATATTGTCTACCTAAACTGGATAAATTTCAATAAACACAAAAAGATATGTTTCTTTCTTTGGTTAAATATAATTAATAGAAAGAATATTTTCGCAAAGATCTTGAAATAAATAACAATTTAATAATTTTAAAAATTTATATACGAATCAATTAGATGTATGTGTCAACAAATAAATAATCGTACGAGAGATGTAAATCTCCATTAGAAACAAAGGAGCCTTGGTCACAAAATTCAACAGCACGTATAAGTCATCTTTCATGGGTCCAAAAAGCCGAAAAGGCAGAGGCGTATTCAAGATTTCGAGATAATGAGTGCATTATTATGAAAAGATAGATCTAAGGTATAAATTTGATCGATTTGACATTTAGGTTCTTATAAGGAAAAAACTTATTCGCACCGAGTGTTTACACCAAACTAATGCAATAGTAAAATGAGCTGTAAATTTAAACACATGGCGTGCATGTATTGGATTGGTATAAACATCCAGTGTGGGTAAGTTTTTTCCTATAATTGAAAACAATTAAAATTTTAAAATAATAGGTCCAATATTAAAACGTCAAAATTATATATATATATATATATATATATATTTATATATTAAAACGTCAAAAGTACTACTGATAACCACTTAGAGAGATGTTACCCAATTTTAGAAAGAAAAATAAAATAAGATAGATATAAAATTTAAATTTCTAACCTCACTTTGAGAAATGCACTCAATCATATGATACTTCAAGTATGAGTTCACATATTTATATTTTAAGAAAAAAATAAAAATATAAGACTACTATATATGATAATGGGAGAGAAGCATGAATTCACATGAATCTGATGACCCCTCATACATATATGATATACCCCTGCCCACACGGTTATAATTAAGGATATGTGGATTTGGGTGAATTTTGTAAATTTATTCAAATAATGCATTTATATTAATAAATTTATTAAATATATAAAAATATTAAATTTCAAATTAAATTATTATTACTTAAAATTGTTATTATAAAGTTTAAATTCTAGTATTACAATAATGATGTTTGAGAATCTTTTAAGGAATAAAAACAGGCATGCCTCTATACAATGTGGACAAAAGTCAATTTTGTCATTGTCTATGATTGTGGTTTTTTGTTTTGTTAAGAGCCGTGTGAATTCAATTCAGCGGTGAATACATAGAGTATTTGTGTATGTGCTGCAAGTAAACGTCTATAGTAAATTTTTAATCTTCGTTTCATCGTCAATTTTATTTATGTTTTTATAATGGCACAAGAACACGTTCATCTTTTTTATATCAATTTCCTATGTATCAAAGTATTTTCAGTATAAAATATAAACTTAGGTGATAAAATTTGCTAAAATTATATTTTCACCGTTTTAAAAAGAATAATTTAGTTTGACTTGGTATGAAGTTTATGAAAATAAAAAAGATTTTTTAATTTTATAGTCCTAAATTAAAGTTATGTCAAATGTATCAAGATGTCCTTTAATCTTGTGACCTTAAACATGTCACGTGGAAATCTAAAATTAAAATATTGCCAAAAAAGAAACAAGTCATTTTTTTAAACAAACTAAAAAGAAAGGAGGTTATTTTTTTAAAACGGAAGAAATAATAAAAATAGATATGAATTCATAATTTCATATATGAATACTTATAATCAATACAGTATATAAAAATTAGTATAAACTTTAACAACTCTAAATATAATGATATTAACTTAATTATCACAATAAATTTTATCGTCAAAAGAAAAAATTGTTATAGCTAAAAAATATTTTTTTTTTGTTTTTTCATTCGGTATTCAGAGCTCATATTGAAGCCCCGACTAAATCTGAATTCTGCTCTCAATTAAATTTTCTCCATACTCAAAATTTAAACCCAAGACATTTAATTAAGAGTGAAACAGTCGCACTACTTAAAAAAATAATTTGTTTGTTTGGGAGTGGGAGGAGTACATGTGTTAGATATTAGAGATATCACCAACCAAACTCACTAACCCTTTTGCCATGATTTCTCTTCTTGAAAGGTCACCCCACTTCTTCTCTTTCTTCCCACTATAGATAGGCCCTTCAAACTCATCATTTCAAATCCTCCTTTCTCAACTAAAAAAGAATAAAAATTCCACATAATTTTAATAACATAAACAGATTCACCAACTCTTTCTCCCTATATATATAAAAAATAAATAATCTATATGTATAGTGTTGTAAGGAGTTGTTGTAATTCTACATTTTGACATAACAAAATGGGATTTGATGCATCAAATCTTAAAGCCCTTGACTGTACACTAAGGTTGTTTGTCATTCCTTTGTCTATTGCCTCCATTTGGCTTTCTATCACCAATCAACAGAACAATAGCAGTTATGGCAAGCTGGAATTCACCAATTTCACAGGACTCAAGTCAGTATATTCATGTTTTTTTTCTTCTTTTTTTTTGTGGTGGAATCAGAATTTTACAGTAGTAAATACATGAAGAAGTCAATCGTATATAAGAAAAATTAATTTTAATCATATATATAGAGTGATTTTTCATCGATTTAAACAGGTACATGGTGGGCATTAGTGCTGCATCAGGTGGATATGCTCTGTTTACTGCTATAGCTTTGTGGGTCAGGGGTTTAGTCACTAAAGCATGGTTTTTCTTTGTTTCTGACCAGGTAATTAAATTCTCACATCCAATCTTTTTCATTTTGGATTCAGTGTCGCTACAGGCTCTAGGAACATTTATAAAAAGTGTTAATTGTCACTAAAATATATATATTTAGCGGTAATTAAATTATTATCGTTAATTAATTGTTGTTAAAGATCATTTTTGATGTAGTGAAGCGATACTTATTTAATATTTAGAAATCATTTAACTCTTTTTTTTCATTTTATTCTTAATGAGATGGTTACTTTATAAATACATAATTATTTAGAGGGAATAGGTTAACAAATTTCTAAACTATCATCATTTTACGAGTTTTATACTTAAATTACTAAGTGTTTCTTTTTACTCTTGCTTCATCTAGCAGAGGGTTGGGTAATTATTCAATAGTATAAGTATGAAACTTCCAAAATAGTGATAATTTTAGGGGTTTTAACATTCACTCTACTTTTTTCCACCCTACAACATGGAACTCCCTATCATATTCTTAGGTGGTATTTTAATATACGCATAATATGTAAATTATCCTTTAATTTAATTTTAGTTGATATTTGTGTTCTCTAATTTTGAATATGCACAAGAAGACATTTAAATTTGTATAAAATTAAATAAATAAACATATGTGTTCCACGTGGTATAATACACGTAGGACACCACGTAGGATGTCGCGTAGGGCGTGAATTGCCATGTAGGATGCCAAGTAAGATGTGTGTGTTTGTTTGTTCAACTCTATAAACAATTTTAAATGTTTACTTGTTCACATCCAAAATTGACGAGCATAGATGCTATACGAGGCAAAGTTAAAGGATACATTATGCCTGTAATATAAGTTCATGGTAGTTCATGATGTTCTTGAAGATTCAATAGTTTAAACATGAAACTCGTAAATTCGTAATAGTTTAGGGTTTTCTTCAACCATTTTACTCAAATATCTATGATTTGTTTTAGATCACAAATTTATTTTCTCTTAAATTTTGTACTCAGTTAAAATACATCACATAAATTAAGACGGAAGGACCACTATTTTCTTCCATGTGAGCTAACTTTTGTTTTCTCCACACAGCTTGTAGCATACTTAATGGTTACATCATTGGCTGCAATTTGGGAAATTCTTTACTTAGCCTACAATGGTGACCAAATGGTGTCATGGAGTGAAGCCTGCACTTCTTTTGGAAAATTTTGCAGTAGATTGAAGCTGGTTTTAGTTCTTCATGCCATCACCCTTTGTTGTTTTCTTGCTTTAGCTGTGATTTCAGCTTACAGAGTCTTCAGCAGATTTCAGCCTCCTAGTAAAGACAATGAAGAAGAAAAGGAAATGCACTAATTGATTTTAGGCATAATACATAAATACACTTTTTAATTTGGCTTCAACTGATATCTATACACTCTAATGTTGAGTGTGCACAAGTAGACACTTAAACTTGTATAAAATTGAACAAGTAGACATATGTGTCCTACGTGACATAATACACGTAGCACGCCATATAGGACACAAAATTTCCATGCAGGACGAATGTGTCTATTTGTTCAACTTTATACAAGTTTAAATGTCTATTTGTGTACACCCAAAGTTAAAGGTCATAATTGTCAGCTTAAGCCAAGTTAAAGATCATGTTTATATATTATGTCTTGATTATAGTTACCAAAATTCACATACATGGATTCTCACTGTACTTGTGTTAATATAGAGTTTTGTTGAATAAAGTTGTTTTGAGTAAAATCTCATAAACGTGGGGTATTAGGAAGGTAGAATGTTTGTACACCTTACTTCTACCTCGTGGAGGTGGAGAGGTTGTTTCCGAAGAACCCTCGACACAAATGCACATCAAAATAGGTATGAATAGGAAAAACGACACTCAAAAAAACATAGCACTAACTAACGGAAACAATAACAATATCAAAGATAGTGCGATAAAGACGAATAACTACGAAAGTATTTGCTAAAGATGTTTACATTAATCAAGAACGAAAATAAGGGACTCGAAGACAATCTCAGACACCATCCTAGTCTCAACCATAAACGGCGCAGACCAGGGTATATAGAACTAGAAAGTCATCCAACGTGAATGGAGGATTTTGTACTATATGAAAACAGCAAAAGGATTGCTGATGTATACACTTATTAGTTTCATTTCCCCTTACAAATAAAACTAACATATGTTATTCCTAAAGCATCTAAAAAGAATGGTTTGTTTACACTTGATTTCACATATTGATCATGATAATGTACAGTTCATATTTTACAAGCTGATCAAACTGAACTCTTAGAGACATTGATCATTTTGTAGAGTCCTTTGGATCTACTACCAAACTCCAGAGATTGGAGAAAATGCTGAATTATCAAAAGACAGTGCTCCACAAAGCATTCTCGCCTTCCCCACAACGTCGATGAACCTCCTTAATCCTATCTACAGACTTGCAAATACCACTGCAGCTCCAATCAAAGGAAGCAACACAGGTGTTGCCGGTTTGAGCTTTCCACTCGCAATCTGTTCAAACATAGTATAAATAGAGTAGACGAACTTCACAAGAATCGTTCAGACCAAATAGGGTCATATATAAATGTGATTTCTCAAAGCATATGTGATAAGCTTGATAGATCATGAACGATTCATCAACGTACTGACTCTCCTTTCTTTGATCTAAGAGATAAAACCAGATGACACTGAAGTTGACAAATACCAATGCTCGATCGATGCAGATTAAGAAGTCATAACTTTCATGAATCTTAACGCTGACTGAATATGTGAAATAGGGAGTTGGAAGTTGTTACCTGGTGGAGTTCCACAACACATTTTGCGGTCATCTATATGTTCTACATCCAATCCAATGAACCATGATCCCAACGTGACATCCTCGTTAGCATACTTGTGTAGAATATGCCTAGGAAATATATTTTTGAGATCAGCAAATGATATTTGATTAACAAACAATCCAAGTTCATAAGGAAACAAATGCTTACCGGTTTATAGATATATAAGTGGCTAAATCTTTTGAGATGGCATATAGCTGGCCTGTTGCATGTCGAAAATACTTGTTTCCGTCCTCACCAAATTTCCAATGCTCAGGTTCATGATATCTCACTCCCCTACAAGTAAATGGGGACAAAAAATGGAATAAATATAGGAAACTCTTTAAGCACAAGTTATGGTAAATCCTCTGCTTACTTCTGTGCAAGGACAGGACCAGATTTCATGCAACCAATGTATACCCGTGGCTTTGAACGATGCGTAGCTAGAGTTGCTGCAAGTGTTCCTGAAGGTTTGAATACATGTAGGTGAGTAGTGCAAGCAAAGACGGTTGACTTGTCGCAGTAGAAACATGGTATTTAGAATCCATAAAGCTGCATTTACCTATATTTACGTGCACATCGTCATCAACTTTGACATAGAAATCTGCATCCCAGAGAGAAATAGCAGTAGTAAAATAGCTCTTTGTCTTGGCCGATAATTCAAGGTATCCCTCAACATGTTCCTAATGTAGTTTGATTTCAAGTCAGATTTTGAGGAACAACAAACTGTCTCCCCTTTTCACTGACATTACCAACAACAACAACATACCCAGTGTAATTTCACAAACGGGGTCTGGGGAGGGTAGAGTGTACGCACACCTTACCCCTATCTCGTAGAAATAGAGAGGTTGTTTATGATAAACCCTTGGCTTAAAAAAAAAACATTTCAGAACAGTTTGAGAAAGGGAAAATAGAAACGGAAGCAGTAACAACAAAATAATGTGAAAAGGAAAACAGTACATAACATACAAAAGAAAGAACAGAAACAACAACGAAATAATGTAAAACGGAAAACAGTTCACAACATACAAAAGAAAGAACAGTAATTAACAACAATGAAATGAGGCGAAAACCGAAGCACAAACAAACAAAGGTGATCAAGCAATTGACATTACCAGCCTCAAGAAATCTCCATGTTGTTTCTCTTCTGCTTCAATGGCTCTATCAAGAATTCCACCTGATGTTGCACTGGTGAAATGATAATTAAATGAGTAATAATATAAATGAAAATAGATAGGAGAAATACACAGATAATTTATCTAACATCTTTGATAATTATGGAGTTCTGAACTATTCAAGAAATTATGAACTTCATCGTTTAATCATCAACACATCCATTTTCTTTCTTTCTCTCTCTTTTTTTTTTGGAGAAACATTCTCGAAGAAACTTCTTTGGTAAATTCAAAAAAATGTGTTCATCGTAGACTCTCCTTGACACTGAGACAAATAGAAGAATGGAAAATGAAGATTATTGCCCAATACCGGCAAATCATTACCAGCTACAACATGAAGTTTGGTAAAAGTACCTGAAGGACATCAGGCGTAAACCAATGATCACATATGACATACCTGTGTCCTATTACAAACCGCATCACAATGCCCTTTTCCTCCTCAAGCTTCTTTAGCTTATCACCTGCTTTACCGCAACGAAATTTTCAGTAGGCATCTCGTTGTAATAGATGCACACAAATAAGTCAGAACACACCGTTAATGAGTTTCAAGAACCTTGAGGCATCCAGGTAGCACGAACTGAGTTTCTTCTCTTTCGGCTACTAAAGGCAGTGTTTATTCCTATGACCATGAGATATTTTCTCTTCTTGGTTAATTCAGAGATATCCAGATCTTCAGTTATTGGAGCGCTACTCGTTATAGAATCCTGTAATGCCCTTGCTGCAGCTAGTTCCATCTCCAGATTCGAGATTGTTGTATCCAAGGTTCTGCATTTTTGTTAAAGAAAAAGTAACAAGCAGCTCTTACTATTTGAATACTTATGTTGAAACATGATTCTCACAAAATCTATGAATAACAAGCATAAGTAACATACTGTACAGCATGATGCTTCCTCGAAGCATCCCCAGGAATATACTTGGACTCACTTTTTACATCCTTCCGCTAAAAACAACAAGATCAAAGCCATTAACTTCCGACAGACTTGAATACCAGAGTACCTAAGATTACATTTCTGTCCGTTTTTCGCAGACTAAGCCTACCTTTTGATCATCAATCTGTATTGTCCTTGATATGCCTTTAGCTTTGGGTATTGTCCACACTCTACAGCCATATAATAACACAGTTAACAGTAAAGACAGACATGCTCACAGCATATTGAATAAATTGGAGAAAGTTGAAAAGGGGAAAGCTGCTAGACAGAACCGTTCTGAAGAAAATTTCATGATTAGATAGAGTCAACGGTACAACAGACAGCACTGCCTACACACGAATCAACTTCCGAGGTTTAAATGAATATATTTGTTTAACTTAAAAAGCATTCACCTCCAACAAATCAAACCACCAAAGAGAAATTCCCATTAAGAAACAAGCTTAACTCTAATGCAGTGGCAACAATACCAACAACGAAAAACAAAAGTTTTGCAAGCAATGTGAGGAAAACAGATATTAGCAATTCAGGTTCTAATCAGTCTCAATACCACACAATCCGCTCCATTGAGCGGTGCAGAAATTGACGATGGATGTATCAAAGAACAGCAGAATACATAAACAAACACTCAAACTTTGTCTCATCTCACAAGTAAACATTCCAACTTTCAGTATGCACATCTAGACACCTCAACTCGTCATGTATTAGTTGAACACCCCAACTTACAAAATGATCATCTAGACACCTACAAAATTTATATGCGACGTTAACGTGGGTGTCCACGAGACACATTGGGGACTAATTGGAGTGTGTAGTTTCCGGTTAAGATCAAATTGAGTTGTCTAGATTGTGCAGTGCTTACTTATCAGCTAAGCCCAAATTTGAGAATTTGTTTATGTATTATGCCTTAAAGAACGCATTCTTATTAGTACTTTCTTGATCAATGAATTCCTTCCCCTTTTCCTATTCATGTGCAAGAAGGGAACTACAAATTTTATAGCCAAATTCTACAGATCCATTATTAACCATACAGGAAGATTCAAAATGGGAATACAAATACTTCAATAATAATAATAATAAAAAATAAAAATAACTTCATAATCCAATCAAAAACATAAATTTTCTAAAAAACAAAAATGACATGCATAAAGATGAAAAGAATGAACCTGTGAGTGAAGAACATTCCAGCGCAGAAGCAACCAATACAGAGCAAAATGGTCAAATTTGGAGAAGTAACACCTTTTAAACCTCTTTTGCTTTTCCAATTCATTGTATTATTCTTCATTACTTAACTAATTTAATTAGCAAAATCCATTTAGACTCTCAAGTCAAGTCATTATTTCAAAAGTTTTCTTTCTCAAAACAACATAAGATGTCAGCAGAGAGCCAGAGACTATAGAAATCTCTGACTATGGAAGTTTTTTTTGTTTTTTCTTTTTTGTGGATTTTTGAAGAGTGTGTCTCTTTCTTGTGTTATGTGAACTGAGAAAGAGCAGTAAATAGTAAGTTGAGACAGAAGAAAAGAAGGTATTGGCAGTTTGTGGAATTTTATGGAATAGAATACAAGACCCTCCACATATAATATAACCACTATATACCCACTTCTTTTTTTCATTTTACTTTATATTATCAATTAATTTATTTTACTACTATGTTCAGTCTTCAAGAGCTTTCACCTTTTCGTCCAATGATCTTTAAAAGTGATTTTTCTCACTTCTTGAACTAGTTTTTCAGATTGAATTAAACTAAAAATCTATTTCTTATGTGATATCAAATAAAGGTTATTTCAATTTTTATTTCTAATTGTTACATATTATATGTTTAATTTCGAACATGAGAAAATGTAGAGAGTTTCAAATAGTACCTTTTAAGAGATATATGTGCTTTCTTTAAAATGACTTAAATAATAATCATCTTTTAAATTAAATTTTGAGATTAAGTTAAGCCTAAACTAACCACCTCAAATAAGTTTTTCAATTTTTAATAAGAATTTTGAATTTGAACTTACTAAATACAAAATTGTTTTTTAAGGAATATTTTATTCTCAATGTAATTTTTCTTATGCGAATTCAAATTTTACTGCGCTCAATGTGGGGTACTCAACATCTTATAGGAAAAAATAAGAGAAATTAGTGGGTACAAAAATGTAAAAGATTATTTATGATGTTGAATGTACCTACTAAATTAAGATATAAGAAATGATAATTCATAAATTTTAATTCCTACATTTATAAATATATTAACATAAAGTCTTTTAATGTGAATTATGACATGACTAAGATCTTTTATACTATTTTATTTTTATAAGAGATATGATAGTAATATGATTGGTTTTCTTTTGTAGTGCGAAAGAGATGTGTTAGGTTGACAAATGTACCTAACCATGTAGAAGTTAGTTGTTTTGGGCTGGAAAAGGAAAATAGGTCTTTTTTTTCAGTTATAATAATAATAATTTATAATACTACTAGTAGAGTAGGGGTAAATTATTTTGTAGCTCTTTATAAAATTTATTTTTATTTTTTATATTTTTCACTAGAGATTTTTATTTAAAACCAATTTGTAAAGGGAGATTTTTCACCTATTTACTCTTTTATTCTCCTCCAACAATATGATTTGGAACTTCTACACAATTTTGTTGGACATGTTGTTATACGATTAAATCGTGACCCAACTATTATTTATTTTTCTATAATCATTTTGAAAATTTAAAATCTCAATTAATTATCTTGTGAGAATACCTCCTAGAGGGCGTGAATATATAATATTTTTATTTTTAGTATTTAATTTTATAATATAGAGAGTGTATTTGAAATTTAATCATATTATAGAGATGCTTAGCGTAATTAATCTAATAAAAATAATTTGATAAACAAAAATCGGAATTAATTTGACCTATGTATGCCCAACCTTGCTTAGGAGTAATATATTTTCTGTCAAAGCGTGTATTGTGAAACTAATGAAAAGATGACAACAACGACATACCCAGTATATATATTCCCACAAAGTGAAGTTTGAAAATGATAGAACGTAGACAAACTTTTTCCGATAACTAGTAGAAAGAATATAAGCAAAAAGAGACTGTGATTGAATATGAGCTGAATCATGTTTCAACAGAACTTGAACACTAGCAACAAATAAACTGCTACTCCTAGCGACTCTAATACTTCTCCGTTACCTTCATACACACACTTAGGGCCCATTTGACCATGCGATATGGAATCATGATATAGAACATAACCGCAACTAAATTGTAGATAACTTGGAAAGAGAAAAGAGTTTGCTGCTCGCGAAGGAAATGAGAAATCAACTCAATGCCATAGCCATGTTAGCATCGACATCATTAGCAGTGCCCTCAAAAAACTGATGTCCAAGTAAGGACTACAAAGGAGGAGCAAGAAAGGATAGTTCTGCAGTTCCCTTTCACTAACTAATACGTATGTATATTACTAGTAAGCACACTCAATTTGTAGAAAATCACAGAATGAATGCATAGAAAGAGATGATCAAATGAAGTTGTCATTCCCACATCTGATCTTTAAGACAGACTGGAAGGGATTTAATCGAAAGGAGACTCAGATTCAATATAACGAATAAGCCAACAGTTAGAAACATGGTCTGTTACATCATGGAAAGTAGGATTATCAACTTAGAGTGCTCGAGACTCAAAGAAATGAGATACCGTTCCACTGATAACAATATAAGCGGAATTTTATTGATCCTGAATATCTGAATCCACAAAATCATGTGCTAAACTCTGGTACTAGAAAACAAACTCTTCGGAAACTATCTCCTCAAAAACTCTTGATCATCAAGTCCTTGCATAAAGAAATTTCAGTATCTATGTCTACAGCCAGTAAAGTATACTGCTCTTGTGCAACTCCTACACTAACTTCTCTGACATTCACACCTACACCTACACCGCTCAATTGAGAAACGAGTCATTCAGGGCGGTTAAAGGGAGACAAGATGCTTCATGATGCATCACAGAAGAAATTCATCTCATTTTGTGATTCAAGAGAAGCCTAAAGTTGAAACTTCTCTGATTATAAACCTCCAACAATTTTCAAAAGGAGTCAATGGAACACATTGAAGGATATATCCAAATTACGAAACAATGAGAATCCAAATACCATAATCGACACAGCTATGTAAGTGCATCTGCTCCAGCAACAATTTCCAATATCTCACCTGTGATCTTCGCCTGCCTCTCCCGATTATAAGCAATAGAAAGGTCCCTCCTCAACTCAACGGCATTATCCGTTGCACTACTCATTGCATTCATCCTAGCTGCAAGCTCACTTGCAAATGACTCTTGAAGTGCCCTCAAAATCTGGCTATTCAAATATAGAGGCATCAATGCATCAAGAATCTGAGCAGGATCTTGCTCAAACTCTAAATTAGGCAAAAATTCCCCCTTTTTCACCCTCAAATGATCCCTCACCACAGTCAATTTCCCTCCCTTAGTAGTCAACCTAAAAAACTCATCTTCATCTACATCAACACTTCTCCCATTCACATCGAAAACCTCTCCTTTCGATGTTAATGGGAGCAAAGTATGCATCACCGGATCAGATTTAATCAACGTAACAAATTTAGTATACAAAAGCTCTACTTTATCAACTTCTTCACTAATAAACAAAGAAAAAATATCATCAGCTATAACCTGAGCCTCTTTAGCAGTCGGAAAACTCTCACCTTCGACAAATCTATCAACAAATTCCCCTTTCTTACGACGAAAATAAGCATTACTCTTCTTACCAACACTAATCAAAGTATACCCAATTCCAAGATTCGTCAATTCCGCCATCCGGGTCTCTGCTTTCTTGAAAATCCCTTTGTTAAAACCCCCACAAAGACCTCTTTCACCTGCAATAACAACAAGGGCAACTTTCTTTACTGGTCTTATTTCTGTTAAGGGTATATCTACATCTTCCAATTGAAGCTGTTGGGTGATGTTGTACAACATATCAACAAGGGTTTCAGCAAAGGGTCGAGTACTGATTACTGCTTCTTGGGCTCGACGAATCTTGGCGGCTGCAACTAGTTTCATTGCTTCTGTAACTTTTTGGATGTTCTTGATTGTGTCGATTCTTTGTCGTAGTTCACGAATACCGCAGTGAATTGAAGGAAGAGGAAGTTTCAGGGATTGGAAAGTGGGGTTTCTGTTGGTTAGTTTAGGATCGGAAATGGGAAAGTTGACGAGATGAGAAGTGAAAGAGAGTGAAGAGGAGTCACAAATTGGGTTTTTCGATGAAACCCATATTGAAGAAGCCATTGATTATCAGAAAGGAGCTGTGAATAGGTTGCTGGTTCGTCCTCGTTTTTGTACCTCTGTTGGCATTTGATGTTCAATCAGCACGAGGCTGCGTAAAATGAAACTACGTAAAGAAAGAAAATGACATAAATAGTCCCTTAATTAGGTCTAAAATGATGCTTTAACTATATATACTTAACGGATTTAGTTTTTAACTATTCAAAAATTTATCAATTTTGGTTCTTTAACTATACACTTATCGGTTTTAATCCGTTAACTATAAATTTATCGATTTTAATCCTTTAAGTATTCAAAAACTTATCAGGTTTGGTCTTTATCCATTTTTTTAATACAAATAGCTTCAGTTTATATTAACGGAAATTTTCGTAAAATTAAATCTTTAACCCATTTTTTAAGTTGTTTCTCTATCCCCGCCCTTTTTTCTTCAAACTACTCTTATGAAAAAAAACAATAACGTCAACGATTCAAAAATAAAATTAATGAGGAAAGAAGATATAAGTCCTAATTTTATTTAATGGAGGATAAAATTAAGCATACAATTGTTGTTAATGACTTGAATCCGCACTTGAATATGCTAATCAATGCGGATTTTATTTAATTTGCTCAAATTTCTTTACGTAAAATAAAATGAATAGAATAATAAAATTGACCTGTTTTAAGAAAAAAATTGCAAATCTATCATTTTATAAATTTCAATTTTTGAAAAATTAAACAAATTATGTTCAATGAATTCGTTGGAGTACAAACTTTGAATTTAACGGGTAATAATTTTTTTCTTTTTATAATAAAGTTTAGCATATTAAAGTCATTAGTAGCAATAATATACTTCATTTTATCCTCTGTTGAATAAAAATATGATTTATATTTTCTATCATCGTGAATTTTATTTTAAATCATTGAGATTAAGGTTATTCGCATAAGATTAATTTGAAGATAAAGTAGCGGAAAGAGAGAAACAACAGAAAAGTTGCTAAATGATTTAATTTCTCGAGGCATGAATTTCATTAATATAAACCAAAGTTATTTGTATTAAAACATGGACAAAGACCAAACCTGATAAGTTTTTGAATACTTAAAGGACTAAAATCGGTAAGTTTATAGTTAAAGGACCAAAATTGGCAAGTGTATAGTTAAGGGACCAAAGCTGATAAGTTTTTGAATAGTTAAAGGACTAAATCTGTTAAGTGTATAGTTAAGTGACCAAAGCTGATAAGTTTTTGAATAGTTAAAGGACTAAATCTGTTAAGTGTATAGTTAAGGGACCATTTTAGACCTAGTCCTATAGTTAAAGGACTATTTATGTCATTTTCTCCCAAGGAGAATGAATATCATGTTTTTACTTAGAATAGAAAAACACATGTACATCTCATTTTCCTTAAAATAGAAAAAATCATGTCCTTCTCCCTTTTCTTAGAATAGAAAAAGTGATATACTTCTCCCTTGCTTTAGAATAGAGAAAGACACATGTTTTACTAGGAAAATATATGTAAAAGAAAAATGACTGAGTTTTCGAAAAATCGATCAAACTTATGATTTAAGAGAAATCGAATTTCCAAAAGAACAGAGTCGCCACTTAATTTTTTAGCAAAAAATCAAGAAAAATTTAAAGGTTTTCAAAAAAGATTTAAACAGATAAAATCAATTGAAAATAAAATGGGTTCGAAGTTCAATGTACATTCTGAGAAGGTGTTAGGCCCTCGGAATGTCCGCTAACTCGCGGTTGACCGGCGATTTGACCAAAATGATTTTGACTAATTTTGAAATTTTAACTTAAGTAAAAGAAATCATTTATTTTAACTAATTA
>JAJONZ010013673.1:0-18259 GCA_029582445.1 Solanum paucissectum | reverse complement strand
GGCGGCCCCCCCCCCCCCGCGGCAAAATGAACAGCACAAATCATACTGGATATTAAAATAATATTTGACCTAAATCTTAATATAGGGGCTGGCTATATGTTATCTTATGTGAGACACAGATAAAAGAGAAAACACTATACTTTTGCACATGAGTTATATATTTAATTTATTATGAACTTTCGTATTTCACATGAATAAATATTACCTTTCCACGTCTAAAAATAATACCATCATCATATATAGTAGGCGCCCGACTTCTTGTGACTCAAATCAAAATACTACAAATTATATCTACAATCCTTTACAGCACACCACGTGTCCCTATCTCCACGTGTCTCAATCTTACAACTTTTGCCAAATCTCTTCTGTCCTTTTTCTTCCCATTTAATAGACCTCGTCGTTTAAATATCTTATATTAATATTAATGGTGTAATATAAAAATATCGTTTCTATGAAGCTCATATGATTACACTAATTTCTTATAATAACTGGACTTACAGAATAAAAACATAGTTTCAAACTAAATTTTATGATTTCTCTTGCAATGATTTATAGTTATGTTGCATTTAAAGGTGTGGTCCGTTAAATAGTTTGAGATCATGAGGTTTCAAATTTAAATTTTGATAGAGATAAAAATACTAAAAAAATTCTTCCACATGTTCGAACCTTAATAACAAAGTTATTTGGAATATGTTGTTGGCAGAAAATATTAACAGATATTCATAAAATTAGTCAAGTTGTACAAAAGCTAACCTGAGCATAGTTTAAGAACATGATAGGATCAAAACAAATTAAAATTGGTATGATAACTCTAGACGCTTTTAAAATATAATTCTAACAAGAAGGAGAAAGTATCGAAATTTTAAATCTATGAACTCTCGCATCATAAAACGTATATATGTGATTGATTTGTCACAGTCTTGATTTCTTAGCCTGTGGTCCTAACTATGAAGAGGATAAGGGTATTGCAGGAGGACACGTATTAGGTCTCTAGTTTTTTTTTTTAAAAAAACAATTGTATTAATTAAAAAATAATTATTATATTAGCATCACATTTATATATTTATAAAATAATTTTGAAACAATGACGTGGTGTTGATTAATCGTATTGGATTACACATATATAATAATACTAGCCTAGAAAGCCATGATTTTTTTAAAAAAAAATTCCACTTTTGTGCTTTATCAGAATTCAGAAACGACTGAAGTAGTTTATTTATTTCCACATTGGTTAAGTTTGTCTATTAAATAATCGAGCCACTTTTCGAGCCGATATTATTAGCTTTAAGCCATCGATATCGCTTGTCAATAGTAGTCTTAAATGACTAAGAAATGATATATTAGTATTTTTATATTCAAAGAATTCTTGTATTTTATGTATTTTTATTTCATGTATAGCTAATATGATCCTACTAGATCTCAAGCTAGCATGCAGATATGTTTGTTTCATTTTTGGAATTGCTCTATTAAAATGATATAAGACTTTTTTATGCTTCCAAGCTCTTTTTCTTATCATATGCAAATGATGTTGAATATGTTTCATTTTTTATAAACTAAATATGTTTAATTACTTTATGTTTAAGTATGCTGATATAATATAATATAGTTTGTGTATAAAAATAATAACACGGAATAACAAAAGTGTGCGTATATATTATACTAATACTCACAACATATTTTAGAAATCTTTTCCCTGACGGGAGAAGTCTCTACTCACTCATACTCTCAGAGGTACCTAACATTTTTTTCTATTGGATGTCTTAAAGAAAAGATAGTCTGCCTCTATCTGAGAAGTTCCTCTCCTTTTATAGATATAAGGAGGGACTTATTATAATATCTTATTTTTTTCGGGAGCTCCCTCAGAAATTTCATATTATATTATATATATATATATATATATATATATATATATATAGGGCCGATCACTATCTACGATCAAGAAGGCAAAGGAGAGAAAATTTGATTTAAAGTTAAAATGAGTAAGTTATAGGAATAATTTAGTGGAATTAACATTAAGACATTTATATAAGAAGAAGAAAATTTTGAAATATTGTGACTTTTTTTTTTTTTTTTTACTGATATATCGAGAATTGGTCTACTTAAGAATGTAGTTAGGATAGCTAATTATTGGTATTTGGTATAGTGCACTCACAGTTCATGCGACTTTGGATAGTTAAGTCTCTTTTCAGGTATACAAAGTCAAAAAAAAACTTGAAATCAAATAGCATTTTGCTTCATTTCAAAATCGATTTAATTAATTTCCATGTGACGGGAAAGATAAATTGACTTCTTTTAATTTTAAAACAATACTGAAGGTGCTTCATATATCTATGAACATTAATTAACACAAATTATATGACATCACTTAATTAGGCTCTATTTACTAATTAATAGTTAACTTAATTTTTTTTCTGTAGGGGTTTTAAATATGTATTTTCTCCATTATGAAAATAACGGGTTAATGTGAATCCTATTAACTTAAACATGTGGACTTAGTTTTCTCAAACGAAATAGATCAACTATTAATTATTTGGGTTAAGAGGGTTTATACTTTATTCTAGTAAAAAGGAGGAGGAAAGAAACAAATTAAAAGAGTATGTTCTATTAAAGTATGAGATTATGCTAATATAATGCAAATCGTTGTAAAAACTAAATCTTTGTAATAGTCTTCTATGAAACAAAAGGCTCGAGGAAAACTGTGAATATGATTCAGACATTTGAAAAAAAGGTGTGTTGATGCATCAGTAAGGAGTTGTAGGAGGTTAGCTATAACAAGTTTTAAGAGGGATAGAAGTAGACCGAAAAAGAGCTGAGGGATGTGATTAGACAGGACATGCACGACACATCTTCAGCTTACTGTGGACATGGTCCTATATATAGGAAGGTATGGAGGTCGAGGATTTGTGGGAGAGGAAGAGGGCTAGTTTTGTCTTCTCATCTTTATTTTATTTAGTATTCATGTAGTGTTTTATTTTTCTTTTTTACTATCACATGTTGTTGTATTTGCTTTGTTTATCTTGTTTTTTGTTATGGTTATTAGGCTTTGAGTACACTTCTTTTACGTCAGGGGCCAATAGGAAATAACCTCTCTATCCTACAAAAGAAAATGTAAGATCTGCGTATATTCTATTTTAATTTCCTCAAATTTCACTAGATATATTATTGTCGAAGAAAACTGTGAATAAGTTATCCATCTTATCGTAATTATGATGAGCCGCGACGACAAAACAAGTTCTTAGTCTAATTTTTTGTGTTGAAAAATAGGCACTTAATGGAAGAAATTTTACATTTAGAGGTGTGGACAGGTATATAAATGACATAAAGTAAGGTTCCAATTAAAGACTAATTGGTAAGGCTTGGAAACATGTTCTTGCTGCACACCATTTATATTTTATACCACCGTGCAAGTCATTTTCTGTACTTAACTTTGTTTCCATGTTTGACTATAATAAGTATTACATTCGTCTTCTCTTCAATGCTAGTACTGTAACATTTCTTATGATGCTAAATTTTGATAACTCCAATGATTGATTCACTTCTTACTAATCAGTCCATTATTTCAATGAAATTAACATAAAGTCAAATGTTCCCTGTTTTAATTGATCCATAAAAAGAAAGAATTTAAAATTGTGTTGTAAAATAAATCATAGATATATGTCTCTATGATTATATCTTTAACGATAGAATGAGAATTCTGAAAAAATACTTTTTAAATTTTTTGAGATAAACTAGTAGTAATAGAATAAGTTGTTTTTCTAGCCAACCCCCCACCCCCACCCCCACGACCTACTAGTAATAGAGTAGGTTTATTTTCCAGCCAAACCCTCCCACACCCTAGGCTCACAACCTATTGGTGATGGCTTTTGAAAAAAGAAAAAGAAAAAACGAGTATGCTACTTTGAACTTCTTTTCTACTTAATTAGATAAGCCCTCCCTATTTTATTCATTAAAAATTCAATATTCCCAACGGTGGTGATAAAGTTTTTATAACGATACAAATGATACAATATATTTTTAAAATTAAGATCATAAATTTTAAAAATATTATTATAATTTACATATAAATACTATGATATATTTAAAATAATAATTATTCTTTTAATTTTAAATTCCTTGTTCATGATTAGACAAACTACGCCATATAAAATAAATCATATTTTGGCAATCTTCAATCCCTTTTTTTGGCCCCCAAACTGCCCATATAAAAGTGGTAATACTATAAAATGTGAACTAAAGTAAGAAGAGATCAATGACCTAAGTATGGACTAATGATTAATAAAGTCTATTGAAATTAAATTATGAAATTTCAAACGTTTACAAAATATTAGATAATATTTTCTCTGTTCTGATCTTCATGGACAAATAAATCCCGTAGAAATTAGAATTATGTCGACGGTTATTATTAGACTGAAGCCAACGAGCAAATGGAGCACAAACATGAGCCGGTTTTGAAATGAAGCCATGCAAGAATGTGAATTCACGGTAAGTAAATATATACTCTACTAAGTACAACTAAAACATGTACTTGCAGCGAAACCAAAAGTTTATATAAGGGAATTTAAAAAAAGTATATTCCCTTGTTTTAATTTATGTGTTATATAATAAAATAAAATTGAGGGTCGGGAGAGGATTACGATATGGGTAATTGAACCCTCACTAACAAGGAAACAGTTCAGATAGTCAACCAACTGAGCTACTAAAGATTCCTCATTTATGTGATATATATTGTTTGACTTGACACAATTTTATTTTATTTTTAAAAAAGAAAGATTTTTGAACTTTATAATCAAGAACACTCCTTGACTATTAGTATGACTATTTAAAGTTATTTTTTTCAATTATAAAAATATATATATATTTTTTAAACGAACTAAAAAGAGAAGTGTATCACATAAATTGAGACAACGAGTATTAGTGTGATAATTGAGATTACCAGGATTGTATACATTATTATATTATATAAGAAGTTTGAATACAAATAAAAATAAAAATTCTAAAGGGTAGAAATGTAATTTACTTTATTATACTGCAGCCCCTCGCCCCCCCTCCCTACTATTTTGGGTGTTTGTTTGGGGGCAGGATGTATAGAGATGGTTGAATTCACACTTTTTGCTGAAAAGAGAAGGGACACGTTGCTATTCTTATAAACAGAGGAGAGAGGACGGCCACCGAATCCCTTTGACTAGTTCCCTTTTTATCTTTTCTTCCCTCTATATATAAATAACCCCCTCTCATTAATATTTTCATCAATACGGACTTGCACTTTCATTTGTTTCTTCTCAACAAAAATATAAGACTTATAAATTACTTTCTCACTGTGGGATACAAAAACATAACAAGTGAAATAATCATCAATATGGGTAGAGCTCCTTGTTGTGACAAAAATGGACTTAAAAAAGGTCCATGGACACCTGAAGAAGATCAAAAGCTCATTGATTACATTCAAAAACATGGATGTGGTAATTGGAGGACTCTTCCAAAGAATGCTGGTATTTATTTTTCTTCTTACTACTCAATACTAGTATAATATTTTCTTGTATTTAAAGTTGTATTAATAATTCTTTTTCTTTATTGTGTGTACTGTAGGGCTTCAAAGATGTGGAAAGAGTTGTAGGCTTCGTTGGACTAACTATCTAAGGCCAGATATTAAAAGAGGAAGGTTTTCTTTTGAAGAAGAAGAGACTATCATTCAACTCCACAGTGTTTTAGGCAACAAGTAAGTTTTTTTTTAATTTAATTAATCAATCAAGTACTTTTTGTTGGGGTCATAATATAGTAGTACTCATTTTCTCTATAGGTTTGGACTTTTTACCTAAGTATTTTGTCATGTTCCTAGAGATTGATTCTAATTTGTCATGTGTGTTTTTTGTTTTTTCAATTTAGGTGGTCTGCTATCGCTGCACGTTTACCTGGTAGAACTGACAACGAAATCAAGAACTATTGGAATACACATATCAGGAAAAGGCTTTTGAGAATGGGGATTGATCCAGTGACACACAGTCCACGCCTTGATCTTCTTGATCTTTCTTCCATTTTAAACCATTCAATTTACAACAATTCATCTCATCATCAAATGAATCTTTCAAGATTGTTAGGCCATGTGCAACCTTTGGTTAATCCTGAAGTCTTGAGATTAGCTACTTCTCTTTTATCATCCCAACGCCAAAACTCAAACAACTTGTTGATCCAAAATAATCAAATTTGCCAAAACCAATTGCCACAAATGGTCCAAAGTAACCAAATTCAAGCCCCTATTCAGGATTTTTCAACTTGCACAACTATAAGTACAACCCCATGTGTTCCATTTTCTAGTCATGAAGCTCAACTCATGCAGCCACCAACAACAAAAATGGAGGATTTCTCATCAAATCTTGAAAACTTTAGTAACTCACAATATAATTGCCAAGTTATTAATGATGAGTGGCAATTAAGCAATGGGGTAACGGATGATTATTTTCCTTTACAAAATTATGGGTACTATGATCCTCTAACATCCGATGGTTCAACATTTCAATCCAACGACAACAATTTTAACTTCCAATCAGCTGTTTTGTCGAATTTATCGACACCTTCATCAAGTCCTACGCCATTGAATTCAAATTCAACTTACTTCAACAATAGCAGCAGCACAACTACTGAAGATGAAAGAGATAGCTACTGCAGTAACATGTTGAACTTTGATAATATTCCAAATATTTGGGATTCTACTAATGAATTTATGTAATTTTTACTCTTTTTTTGTAAAAAAGGAACAGACAAACAGTTCGGAAGAGGTGTTTCATTTTATTTTATTTACCTCTGCGCTTCTGGACATGTTGTTGTTTCCTGAAAAAAAAAAAAAAGTTACCTCTTTTAGTTTAGTGCTTAATTTCTATTTTGTTGACCTTATTTTTATCACGAGTACCAATCATTCTTTGTTTTCTTCTCTAAATTAGAAGTTCCGTATACAATAATGTTGATTACATTATTTAGTTGTCTATCTTTATTGTTTTGTTCACTTACTATATGAATTTTATTTTAATTGAAACAAGATGTGACTAAATATATTTCGATTGATATATAGACATAGATGATATATATTATCTTGTATCAAATTAAATAATGCTTTCCATAACCATCAATTCATCCGTCAATTAATATATTATTTTCAACATATTATATATAAAATAAAGATTATATTATCTTATACACTACATACGTAGTGTCATGAGACATGAGTCCTCTAAAAAATATTAGAGAAATAGTTTAATAATTGGCATGGATAGACAGCTCATAACCAAAGTCACAATCATATCAAAGACTTTCCTTATTTACTCTTTAATAATTTTTAATAAATTAATAGCCTTTCTTTAATACTCCAATTTTCAAATAAATTATGTCATCTCAGTGGGAAAAGTGACTTTATTCATACCCCAAATGGTCTATAATTTTCTGATAATGGAAATACAAAATCTAATTAATTAGACGTACGCCAATATGGTTTCATAGATCCCAACAGTCAATACACCGGCGACAACGCCGCCGACTATGGTGGCCGGAGATTTTAAAAAAGGGGACACGTGTCCTTTACTAGTTGTCATTTCACGTAAAATTAAAGTAATCTATAATTGCATGGATTGTGGGATATTAAAAAGTGGTAGCTTAAATTGAAGCTTTGACCATTTAGAGTTGTACGTGGCAACGTTTACATTACGTGGGACCACAGAAAAGGAAAAAGAAAAAAATTACTGTATGAAATTAAATATGGAAAAAGAAAGCTCCAAATAATTACAAACTTTATTGAAAAATATTGGCATGGCTCTTGTGCTATTTTTTTGTCTTTTTCATTAATGAGACTGTGGGGCACGTCAGCACAAGTACACGTGGACTCAATGATCGAAATGGGGCCCGCGAGAAGTTTGCGTGGGTCACTGGTTGACCCGGTATTAGAAACGGACTCTCTCCTATATATCTTTAAAATTTAACAATTGTCCTTTGGTACAGTAATTATCTCTATAAAGTCTGTTTTATGAGCTATTATGTCAATCATTATGCTAAAAATCCATTTTTTATCAATTAGTCCATGTATAATTGCCAATTTCGTTAAAGTTAGAAGTCAAGTATTCAATAGCAGATTCAACGGCATTGATTAATTAATGATAGAATTATAATATATGACCGTTAAATAATTTTAGCAGGTAATGCAAAACCTTAAAATAAGGGATGAACTGATTTTTGATAATATTAACTCCTTTGGAATTGATATATAATCAAGGAGAGGCAAAATGTATTTTCTAGCAAATATAGAGATTAGCAAAAAAAAACCTTTATTTTTATTTTTTAACTATATTTTGTGATTTTCTTTACCAGAAGATGGACAGCTAGCTGCTTAATTAAAATATATAATATAGTATAATATAGTAGTAGTTGTTATTATCTTGTACGTCTTTGACAATAATTTTTTGTCACGTACGACTTTTTTTGTGAAGCCAAAACTATGTGAAATCCTTCACTTTTGGAAAGGAAGTTCACTAGATGTTCTCTTCCATTCATCATTGCACATAAAAGGCTGGCTTTGTCCTTAATGTTTTGAGAATCTATCTACACAATAATAAAGGTTTTCCTTGGTTGTATATAATGTGGACATGATTTTGTTTTCCCATTATTTGATTAATAGTCATAATTTTGTATGAACGTCAATCAAAATAAAATTATCTCTATTCAGATAATATGTACCACAATTTAGAAATATAAAATCATTCAACTGATATTTATATCAGAGTAGACTATTAATATCATATCTCATCAAATTCTCTAGGTGTGATTTTATATAAACGCATAATATTTTGTGTACGCACGCACATTTTAGTCGTATAGTATAATTTTGTATCTTGTTTGACTTGGATGGATAATTCATCTATGAAGAAATGAAAGAAATTGTACTGTTCATATACAATAATTATGCTGTCATTTCTCATAGGAAATTTTTGAAAATCTGATATAGACATTACTTTAATTTGTAAAAAAAATGGCATTACCAACTCATACATAGAACTGTAGAAGATTAAAAGAGGACAAGACAAGATATATGGTCACATTAATTAAACAAAGAATTAAGCCATGTTTGGTAATAGACGAAAAGTCACTTCAGACAACACAACAATTCACAAGTCGACAAAATTAAAACAATGATGCCTATTTAACTCATTTTTGGACTCCAATCAATTATTGATTTAAGTCGACATAGACTGTCTTAACATATTATATTCAACAATGCCACTTATTTAAAATTTCTAGTTTTTAAAATTAAAGTGCACCATTTTTCTTACTAATCAAACATTTTAGTTCTATTTTTTTTCTTGAAACACCTCTCAATTATTTATTTTAGTTAGAAAAGAAATATATTAAAGTAATACTTAACAAATAAACCACACCATAAAAATATAATTAAAAGAAGCGAATTCATATGCCATTTCTTACATTTTGACTAGCTATTCACCCATCCTCATCAATCCAATAATTATTACTACAAAAGTACTCCCTCCCTCTGTCCCTATTTACTGGTCAAATATTTTTTAATTTGATTTCTCTTTTTATTTGTAATTTTTGACAGATTAAGAAATAATATTTTTTTTCCTATTATACCCTCCATTTATTAATATTGAGTTAATGTTTTTGAAAAACATAGTGAATAAACATATTTAAAATCTTATCAATTAATAAAAATAAAATGATAAACTCGTTAATTATATCAATAATTATTTTCTTAATAAGTGTGTCAAGTCAAAATTTAACAAATAAATAGAGACGAAAGGAGTATTTAAAGATGTGGGGTTTAATTTCTTTTTGTAGCTGACTAGTAAAGTTTAAATTAAAGGTCAAAGAAATTAAACTTGGAGCAAAGTCTATATAACCTATCAATTGGAATGTGTACACACACTATATATACCTCAAATATAGTCAACTATGTACATATAGGTGAAAGAATTAATTGAGCCTCTATAAATCTTACACGACAATTAATGTCCATTCGCCACATAAGTTGTCCATATTTACCTTCTACTCGTACGATCCGAATATTTATACGTCGCTATCTTTAGGTCAAACAAAGTTTTTCTCCATGCATGTAAGCCCTACGTCAAACATACGTATGTAAACAATTGTGTTCTCGAAAGGTTTAATACATAATCAACTCCTTAAAAATTCAAATTAAGTTATGTTCTAATTGAACACCTTAACTTATGATAAAATATTTCATTAGTTAAACACACACAAATTTTCTAACTATCTATAGTAGACAAATAAAAATTACACACAAAACACATAGTCAAATTTTATATCTTCAGTAATCATCGTCCATTATATTTTTGTCACGTATTTATTGTTTCACTATTTAAAATTATTTTTATTTATGATGGAGCAGTGTTATATTATAATACTAATAAAGTTTACTAATTATTTTCTTTTAGGGAGGTAAATTGCATAGTATGATAGTAATTTATTTTTAAGAAATTGTGATTTTTATTATTCGAAAGCTAAGATGTTAGAATTGATTTGTATCTCATAATAACTTTTATATCATTACATTATTTATACTTGTAAAATCATATTAAAAGTCTTATTTTCTATGAATTTTAATCATTTTTTTAATAGTTTTATACTATTAGTGTATTTTTATAATTTTGTATTGTTATTAGAATTAAAAATTTAAAGTTTCATATAAAACTTATGCCCTCGTATTTCAAAGCTTACTCGATCCATATTAAATAAAACATCCTTTTCTTTTAAGACACTGCATCAAATAATGAAATTAAAATGAAGGAACACTTGGTACAAATATTAAAAGAGAGAAGTATTAAAAATATCTCAATCTTGATGTGAATTACTAGCTTCATTCTTGAACTATTAACCGAGAGATAGGTGTCAACGTGCCATTGCAATTAGTAGAAAGGATAAAGGATACGATAGCCAGTTTTTTTACTACGTACCGACCAATGACTATATCAAAAGTCGACCGTCCAAAGAAAAAAACACTAATTTGTATTTTGAATTTTTAGAAGAATAAAAAGTGCATTTTTGTTTTAATTTGTATTTGCGTTTCCATTTATCTCTTCTTTTTCTTCCCAATGTATTTTTCACGATTCTTTTCCCTTTTTGGTTTCTTATATTCTTTTTCTTCATGCCTAGCTTTTAGATGACAGCACACCACTCAAGAAAATAATTAAATAAAACACATGTTTGAAGTAAGCATATATTCGTATCCAAAAGGAACAAACATTGACTATATATGGCATCTTTTCGTGGAAATTCTTTTTTCTTTTTTTTTGGTAAATTGTTTGGATCACCTATCTTCACTCGCATTTTTTGCAATATGAGATCTGCTACTGTTATTTTTCTTCTTCTTCTAGTTTTTTTTCCTATTTTGGTGGGGTGGGTGGGTGGGGGATTTAGAAACCTGGTTCTTTTCCAACTAAAAATAGTTATATGATGAAATTTCGGTGAAAGAAAAATTTGGCTGATTCTCAAAGTTTAATAAAGTGTTACATAAATTGGAACATAGCGAATAATTATTTTTAACTATATTTTTATACTAAAGACTTATTTCTTCTTAATTATAGCGCTCAATTCTTAAGAAATATCTAAACTAATAGGGGTAAAATAGTAAACTATACCTAATATTTGTTTTTTGTCTTAAGGGATCTTACGTAAATAGTCGGACATATATATTGTTTATATTTTTTAACCAGTATACATCGATTATATACAAGTATCTACATATTATACATTTGTCAATTATCTTTTAAGTTAATTCTTTATTTATCTTATTTATTTTTTCTAAATTATTTTGAAACGAAGAGAGTATAATTTATTTCTTATCAATTTTAGAGGCAGCCTGTGATTAAGTTAGACAAAACTCAAAAGGAAAAACCTTTCGAGGTCAACCTCAAATTCAAATAGCTACACTAGCTAGGAGTAATAATTAAAGACTAGCTTATATTACATCTCATAATTCCCTTTTCACATTTGCGTTATTATGTTCATTTATTATTTCTTTTCTTGATTCATTTTTATCTCTAATACTAATAACTATAAAAATGGGGTAAGATATGTTTACAAACAAAACAAGGTGATTTATTTAGTCATTACATGTAAATTTCTTGATGGGATTAATTAGTAATTTAACAAAAATAGTAGCTACTTTCAAATTTCAATACACTTCAATTCACCCAAAACATTACTGTATTTAACATCACCAAACACAATAATAATAATAATAATATTAATAATAATAATAATAATAAATAAAAAAAAAAACTTAACACTCATAAAATATTAAATATTAAAAAAAAAAAACCTTTTACATTCACAAAAGTCAAACACCAAAATGACCAAGTAGTGCAATAATTAAATATTCTCCAATAATAATCGTACGGGATGAAAGTCTTAGATCTATTTTATTTATTTTTCAAATAAAGAGGTATATTTTCGAAGAAAATGCTGGAGTATTTTTTTCTGAATTTTATTTGTCCTTGTACTATTGTGTGCTTGACAATTTAGCACTTGTGCCTAAGGACATATTAATTCATTTCATTATAGAGTTGACAAAACTTTAACTAGCAGACTTAATTGCTCAAAAGTCTTTTATTCACCACACTCCTCCTTACTATAAGCATATCGTTGTTCCAATTGTCAGTTTTTGACTATTGAACTATTTTCATCGGTCTATTTTATTTGTCATATTTTTTTAACGTGTCTCTTTAGGTTACATTAGCTAAATATGTAATTTGATTAAATTATTCTTATTTATTCTTTAATTTGACATATTGGCACAAAAGTTTTGTTGAATTTGGAAGAATGTAATTCCACTTTCTTGAACTTTTAGTCAATGACTTTCTATAAAATATATGATACACAACAAAGATCAAATGAAAAGACATTGCTCATGAAAAATAGTCCTACATAATTGTGAAAATATATATGTTTAATTGCAATATAATTAAAACCACTTTATCCTTTCGTTTGAAAGACACGCCAATTTCCAGGTTTTCTACCAAATCAATATTGTGGACCATTATTCTGGTTATATGTTATTAAATTTAATTTTTTGTGTCATTTTCAAAAATATAAAGGACTTTATCATATAGACTTAAGTTCTTCCTTGCCCTTTTTAATTAATTAGTTGGCAGACTTCTAAAGTCTTGTGAAATGTTTAGCATTTTTGAAGATTTGACAGGTTTGACCATGACACACTTCAAGTAAGCAACAGGTAAATTATTATTTTTAGCACAACTGAAATTTCTTAATTACTGCACTTTATTTAGATTCAAAAAATCATAATTAAATTTAGATTCTTCTTCAAAATTAAAGAGTAGAATTCCTATACCAAATGAGGGTATCCATGGAAATTGTGTTCGGGGTGGTGGGTGGGTAGGGGGCAGGAGGTGGGGATGAGTACCGGAATTGGAGCGAGAGAGATAATCAATGTAGAAAGTCACTTATGAATTTTTCACTACTTGAAAATCAGTGTTCTAATTATCTTTTGAGAAACTTATTTTTTTACTAGCAAGATATCCTTATGTAACAATTTGACTAATTAATTATGAAAAAGTTAGAAAATATTTGTAAAGACATTCTTACTTATTTTCGATTATTTGATGAATAAGGAGAAAATATTGTCTAAACAACATTTAGGTATAATCTATACATATATTATGACCCCAAAATTATACCCAGACACCCACCCTTTACCAATTAGACCCGGGACGCTGAACCATTTAGGTATAACAAGTCCATCTAGAAAATATATTTTTCAAAAAACGAATTATTTTTTTTCCGTATCAAACATATTCTTAATTTGAAAATCATCGATGAGATGTGGTATATCGAAAGCACAATGACAAACCACAAACATGTCTGACCGTGACATATATGATCAGGTCCACAAGTTTCAATTTGGTAATAATTTTGTGTCCCACACGTCTCTCACAAAACATTTTTTTTTGTCACTTATGGGTAAATCAAACTTTACTTTAGAAAGGATGTTTTGTTTCACTAGTTTTCCCCTCTCATTCATTGTTCATCATAACTAGGTCTTGCTTACATGCCATGGGATTCTATAGGAAAAAGCGTTTTCCTGATTGTTTGTGAGTACAAGAGGAAGAAATGTCGGATTTTGATTTATTTGAATTTACGTTAAATAAGTTCACTTTATAAATAAAACATAAGAAATTTTCCATTTATTGAGTTTGAAATCGAGTCTTCTGCTTCTGGTGAAAAGTTATCAAATATTTTACCACATTTTGATAGTGACAACACAATTATTTAGAAGCCGACAACACATTGTTTCAAATAGAGCTGTCAATATGGGCTGGCCTACCTCATTCGGACTAACCCATACATGCTTTGCAATTTGATGGGTCAGGCCGGGCTAACCCATTTTTTATGTGGGTCAGAATATGGTCGGCCCAGCCCACAAGTGTGTGGGCTACGGGCTTTGCCGGGCCAGTCCTCTTTTCTTAAAAGTTTATTTTTTATAATTTTTTTAATTAAATTATAATTTAAAAATATTGTCATAAATATTGACTAGTGTTACTACTTGTTAATCAAATACACAAATAAAATTATCTATATAATATTTATTACGTTTGATTTCAAGTAAAAACATAAAGCGCTAAATAGAAATATTAACCTAATTGTTTTCCAATGATCATAATAAAATACAAAAACTATGATAATATTTCATAGGCTATGTCACGACCCGAGCCTACACCTTGGACGTGGCCGGCACTCGAAGACCATTGTTGGTCCCCAAACGAACCCTCATCCTGGCTGACTACAAGCGAAAAACTGATTCAAGCATACAAAGCTTAAAAACTGAAATAAAAGTTCATAAAACTTAAATTCAAACTTTAACTCAAATGAAAACTCTGAATAATAAAATATATTCAACTCAACCCAAAATTGACAACTTAAGTCTTTAAATCATTTAATAAAATAAATAAATAATACAGACTTCTCAACTATACTGACTATCTATGAAGCCTCTAACTGATAAAGATGGAAGTCGGGACAAGACCCACGATATCCTGACTAAACTGAAAAGTAGATAAAATCCTCCGAAAATAAGGAGGCTCACCATAGCTAACTCGAACTCCCGGATGTATCAATGAATGATCTCCTGTTGACGATTCTGAAAACCTGTGTCTGCATCATAAATAGATGCAGGCCAAATGGCTCAGTACGTGGAATATACGAGCATGTAAGGGGAATTTTAAAACATAAACATAAGCTTGAAAAGGATCTGAAAGAAACTGAAGAACTTACCTGGCTCAACTCAACTCAACATAACTAAACTCATTTCAATATAAAGCAATTTAAAACATGTGCATTATAAAGAAAAGTTGTTTAAAAACATGATGCCAACTCTGTGTGTATACAAAGATACATATAACTCTGAGATGTGTGTAAAAAATACAAATAATCTGATGTATATAAAAATACAAAATATTGTTGTGGGAGTTTCTCTAAGCGACAACCATCACATAAGAATTATTGTGATGATACAACGATTTTCCTCACGCTGCCAGCGCATCCTATACCTTGCCACATGTATAGGACCTGAACTACTAAGTGGATCTACTAGTCTATGCGAAAATGATTCATCTAAAAAGTATGACCTTTTTCTACCCATGATGGCTATATGGTTTATGGCGGCCCGGGGTTTTCTGAACCCTCCCTATATCGGTGCTCAATACTACTCCCAAAATATACTAGCTCTTATGTTTAAAAACATACTTCTTCTGTGATTTGAGATTAGTGCTCAAAAACTTAGCTTAAAGGCTATCTTGGAAATCAAAGTTTCCCCTCTTGCTTCATTTAGAAAGCGATTACTCTTTTCTGAAAACTAGTTCGAAGGCTCTTTGGAAGTCTCAGTTTTCGTTCTTATTTAAATGTGAAAACATTTTAAATCTCTTTGGGAATACTTAGTCCCCTTATACTTTTTGAAGAAAAGAACTTCAACTTTACTTTTTACTGAACTCAAAACTTAAGTCTTAAAACAAAGTTAAAACGTTTGTAAAAAACTTCTTAAAATATGGTTCATGACGAATTATGGACATGAACGACTCAATGCAAGGTTTTAAATAACCATAGATAGATCTCAAATACTTGGAACTTAAGAACTTCATGATACTACTCATTTCAAGAATGCTCAATTCAGAGTTCATGTGGAATTATGAGCATGAACTACTCAACTCAAGGACTCAAAGATATTTCTCAAAAGGGATTAGAAACTCAACACTTAAAGGCTTAGAACTAGGAGATATTACTCCTCTTATGGATACTCAACTTCTGGAGTTCATGCGGAATTTAATGGCATGAATGACTTGACTCGTAGGTCTACATAACATTATGGAACTCATGATACAACTCTTCTCATTCTCATTCTCATTCTTACTTCCTCAAAACTTAGTTTAAATCAATAGTTGATCTCAAATGATTCGCAATTGAACTCAAAGACTTTCTTGAACTCTACTCTTAACTCTCTCTTGAATGTGAATTATGAATTCAAAAGTTATGGTTCATTATATGAAGAATCTAGGTGATAGTGTAGACTCATGAATACATTCTCCTCACTCCCATCCTCACTTACTTGAGTCTTGAAACAAGTTACTAGAAGTTGTAGAAGACTCCTCAAAGAACTCAAAAGGGCTTTCTTACAATGTTTGAAAGAATTCTCAAAACTTAACTCTTAACTCTACCTTGAATTTGAATTATGAATTCAAGGTTATTATCATGTTAGGAATGATTTTAGGTGTTTAGAAGTAGCTTAGAGTAGTTAGAATCGAAAAAGTGTGAAGGTACCCTTTGAAAGAACTCAAACGAAGCAGCCGATTGTAAACTGGACGGGGCAGGAAACCCTGGGGCTATGGGTGGCGCGGAGCCCCAGCCCCTAACATTCAGAGCCTGCTTTGGGGTGCTCTGGCTGGTGCGACGCGCCAAGCCCCAGTCTAGAAGACTCGACGAAATTCTTTACTCGTTTTCTCACCCTATTTCGCCTAGAATCGAATGGTTTCTCCCCAATCACATAGAATCAATTACTTAACATAAGTACACTCTAATCCACTCAATACAGCCCTTAAAACACTCACTTTGATCTCAAGAAATCATCAAAAACCCAACACAACAAGATTTAGAAAGAACTTCAAGAACACCTATCAAGAACTTAAATCCTTCAAATTTTTGAGAATGAAACTTCGCTGAAAATAATATGTTTGGCGTGTGGGTAAACAAATCCAACACTATAGAAGCTTACATACCTCTTAGAAATTAAACCCATGGCAAAAATCCGTAACAAGACGCAAGAATCTCGACGAACGCTTGATCCTCTCCTCTTTTCTCCTTTTTTCTCCTCTTTTCTCATCTTGAACTCTCAACTAAAACCCTAGGCTAATTTTAGGATTATAAAACTGAACCTAATAGGGTTAGACCCTTAAAACCTTACTAAAAACGAATTAAATCTGATTTGGTAAGGAAAAGACCACAATACCACTCTAAAATTCGGTTTTGACTTTCTTTATCTAGACAACCCAACTTCGAATGCACATATCTTCCTCATATGAACTCGAAACTGAGCAAACTTGGTGGCGTTGGAAAGATTATTCAAAGATATTTCCTAAGGTATCTTGTAGCACACCTAACTAATTATGTGCTAGGAGTTATGGTCATTTGAAGTTGACCAAAAACTCATACTTAGCTTAACTTGCAAAATTTCAGATTATTGCTATTTCCAATCTAGTTCTTTTTGAAACTCAAGGTGCTACATCTAGTGACCTGACCTTAATACTTAAGAAATTTTAAATTACTTAGTAAAATTCTACTCACAACGAAGGACGGTTCAAGTCTTAGTTGGAAATATTTTCCGAGGTGTTACAGGCTATGCTGGCCTATGTAGTGATTCCCTAGAAATTTTAGGAAATTTATTTTATGTTGTACATATTTTATAAACATAATTTGTATTTAAATTGTAATATTTCAAACTTTAAACAGATTTTGAGTGTAGACTCCTGTTATTTTTAATAATCTATTTTTTAAAACTAATTTTATTTGGCCCACGGGCCGGCCCTATCCATATTTTTCAAGCCCCACAAATCGACAGGCTTATTCAGGCCAGGCTAAAAAGCCTTTTTCTTAAATGGACTCCAAAAATCGTAGCTGTCACGACCCGGGAGCACCCCCTAGTCGTAACCGGCGTACTCGACCTCGAAGAGGTCTAATACAA
>JAJONZ010013672.1:0-20119 GCA_029582445.1 Solanum paucissectum | reverse complement strand
CATCTTATCATAATAGCTCATAGATGTTCATAAGTGAGAATAATCCTTTAACTTTAGAAACACTAGGAAGTGAGTAAACCTTTCACTTTAACATTACATTATAATCATGAGAACTACCTTTCAATCATATAACCATCATACCATAACATACATACATGCTTCATAGCTAATTCAAGTGTATAGGGTTAAGGATGAGGAAACCATGTCATCAACATCACAACAACACAATAGATATAGCATCATTACTATCTAAGTAATTCATCTTTCATACATGAGTTCAATGAAGAACCAACATTCATACCTTCTTGCCCTTCATTGGACTTAATACTTCAATCACCCAATAATGCATGACCATCACATAATATAAGGTAATTCATGAAGTAATAACATTACTAATATCAATATAATTAATTGATATAATCATCATCTTCAACCAATCTACCACATCAAATCCATGATTTATGAAATGGGGGAAGAACATGAGTGTATGGGGATTTAGAGTGGAAAACAACAATTAGTCATCATTATACACATAATCAACCCTTAATAATCATAATTAATCACAATTGGTTCATAAAATTCGTTTTAGAAAGAGACCCATGTGTAGGAGTAAAACCCTACCTTTTTTTTTTGGGAACTTTAGAAAGCTTAATTTGAGAGGACCTCTTGGGGAAAGGATTCCCAAGAGTGAAAAGGAACCATACCTTGTTAATCTTCAAAGAATTATGGAGAAAATATCAGTTCTTGAGCCCTACTTGAAGCTTTGACCTTCTTCAATGGAGTCTTGAGTTGAGAGAGAGAGTTGAGAGAGTTTATGATTTGATTTAGTGTGTTGAGTTAAAATGACTTAGGTTAATGGAGTTGGGGTCTTATTGTTAGGTTTATTTAGGTAATTAACTCACTAACCAATCCCCCTTAACCCCTAGTTAAATAACTAACTCGAAAGTCAACTCCCAACTAATAACTAAAAAGCTGAAAACTGGCAGCATCTACGTTGGCCATCCACGGACCGTCAATTGATTAATGGTCCGTGGTTTGGTCTCGTGGTTTGGGTCTGGGAGTGTAAATGTTTCAGGCCTCTAAAAAAACTAAGTATGGACTGACATTCATGATCGACGGGGCGTCAATGGCCATCCGTAGGTCACCTCCAAAAATATGTTTTTTTGCAACTGTTTGGGGGACTGTTTCCAAACTATTCCATAGTTTAGTTTAGGGTCTTTTTAGCTTAAAAGGGTCATTAACTAACTAAATAAACAACCTCATAAGCCCTTAATCAATCAATCAACTAAACTCCAAAACACTAACCTAAAACTAGAGGGTCATACCCGGACGTTTTGACTTTAAACACATTATTTTACCTATTTAAAACCTTTTTACAAGATTATACAATCATACGACACTCCCAAGCCTTCCCAAGGCCTAAGAACACCTACTAGTTCAATTACACTAGTTTCCGGACGTCATGGTCGTTTCTTGATGTTTAGACTCTAATTCTTCCAAACTAAGTTAATTACATTAGTTTAGGTGTAGAAACATAGTTTTAGCTATTTTTAAGTCATTATTCATAAAGTAAGGCTCTAGCTTAGGTCATTGGATTTCCGGGGTGTTTCAATACTCCCTCCCTTAGGAACATTCGTCCTTTAATGACACTTTGACCTTTTCTAGGGAAGACAATGACTCAAGACTAGCAGCCCAACATCAAACAACATCATAGCATCACATCACATAGGAACTTAATCCACTACATCATTATGCACCCAACTTATTATTTCACATAATTATAGGAGGAACTACCTTCTCCATTTCAATGACCATCATTTTGGGCATTTAGAGAAACAACATGATATTTCTTTATCAAGCATGCTCAATACAACTCTCATGAAGACAATATTCTCATACATAGTTAATATGTACATACCATCTTATAAAAGATACAATACACTTGCATGGTCATCTATAAAGTTCACCACATCTTAATAGAACACCCACATGAGTAACCTTAGGCTCCTACTTGTGCAATGCATAGGTAGGGTCCATAGTCCTACCTACACTAAGTATAACCTTTAGGCCACCATGATCATACTTAACATAAGGTCATACTATCACATAAACAATCCAACATCATACAAATCTCATATTTGATTCATTAATAACCAATATGTATAAGAGGAGGTTAGTCATGAACATGAGCTCATATTAAGGAAAACCAACCGTAAAGCTAATTCATTTTAAAGCATGCATCATTCATAATCATCACACTAAGAATGGAACTAAAACCATGACTACCTTAGAAGTCTGCTTGTGCCATGTATGAGTGGCATCCCATAATACCCTTCGCACTAAGTAGGTCTCCTAGAGTAGGCATTAGTCCTAGCTCATGCAACACATTCATATCATACATCCTAGTCATATTTCATATAGTTCATATCATAAGTAAAGCCAATCATAAAATAATACATAAGAATATGAGGAACATCTACTCCCCATTAAGACATGATCAATACCACACAAAGAAAGTGGGAACTACACCTACAATTCATCATGCATCATACACAAATATTTCTCATGTTCATAGGAGGAACTACCTTCTCCTAATCATTACATGATCTTTACCTTTTCATAGGTTCCATGTGCAAGTACCATACCAAGAGCATTTCTTTTAAGGAGGAATTCTCAACTCACTACCACTTAAGCTCATAATTCCCTTTTCAAGAAGTCTAATTGGCAGCTCATACCAAACACATCACAACATAAAAGGTCAACTCACCAAATTTTCAATTTATTGCACAACACTAGTTTTTTTCATGAACATTCATCATTTAAGAAAGTTATTACAACTCATAGGCACACATCAATATTATTGGCTAGGCACACCATTACACCTTAAGAGTGGGCCTATACCAACACTTCAAAACATCATAAGATGACATACTAAAAAAAAGGGAAACTTATCTTTTCTCTTTTAAAGAAAGCTCAACACCTCAATATGGGGTCAAAATGCCCTTTCATCATAAGCATAATGTTCATTAAATTACCTCATTGAGTCAAATATGCAATCACCATACTAAGATGCACAACAACATGAGAAACATGTAATTTACCAAGAATCCATTTACATGAAATAAAAATCTCTTCAAAAGCATGCATAACCTAAGGAGATCATGGAAATTCCTAAGATACACATGACTCCTACACATAATCAAGTCCAAAAAGGAAATCCTTGCACTCAGATTTGACTAGGGATAGAAGAAAAGACGAGGACATTGGGACTTTTAATCAATGTTGCTTTACAAGCACATGATCTTCCCCTTGGGAATGAGTCCCTTTTTTACAACATCCTCAACATTAAGCCCTTCTCACAAATTCAAATTTTACCAAGGCTCACTTTTAACCTTTCCGGGCTCTAAATCAATAGAGGTCTAATAACCATGCATCCAAATCCTACCAAGGTTAACAAAAGTAACTCTATGGGACAAGGAATTTAAAGGACACACATAACATTCAAGACTCCAAAATCATAGAATGAGTCAAGGAAAGTTAATCATTTTTAAGCTAGGGGAGGAATAGAAGGGAACATAAGGATATGGGGACATCTCATTGGCCCTAGGCCTCCCAATTAAGTACCTTTCACAAGGACCCCTACTAAAATACCACTCCTTACATTCACATAGTAGCAATTGCTTACTGTCCTACTTCTTAACCTTCAGGTCTAAGATCCGAATTGGCACTTCTACATTAGAGAGGTTCTCTTATAGGCACTCTTGGTCACTAGCAACCTTACCAACACCACTCAAATCTCATAGGAACCTACCATCTGGAATTATAACTCCTCGAACTCACCACACTCCATGAGGTGAGGATTTTAAGTAAACCTAAACATGAACATCCAAAATGCTCAACTTTTCATATTCATCACTCAAGGGGATTCTCTAGATGGAAAAGTTTAAACAAGCTTAGCTTATGAAATCAAAGACACTCAATATCCTTACAATTTAAGCACATTGTCCCTCATATGGGGTAAGCCTAGACAACCTCTTTACAATATCACTCTCATAATTTCTAAAGTCAAAACAAGTCATAGTTAAGTCTCCACATTCCTTACACAAAAGGGTTCTCAAATATAGAGGATTTCACTTCTACCCTCATAAAAAAGAGTTTACTAATTCAACATCAATAGGTACCACTCAGGCACCACTATTCATCAAAGTTCATCTCATCATAAGTCTTATAAGAACTAGGTTGGGTTATACAATTCAACCACCTAGGGCCATAACTAAACCCATGAATACTAAGGGTAACCCAAAAGTTCACCATGTCCTCTCACCAAGTCACAAAAGACAAGTACTTCCGGAATTAGCCCTACAAGGTTCATCACTTTAAGTACTTCATCTATAGAATCTAGGGAATCTTCTTCCATCTTTGATCCATAGAAATTCCAGATTTTAACAAAGCATAAAACACATATTCGAAACCCTTAAAATCCACTACCACTTATTCTACAGACTTAGGGGTAGACATTCTCTCTTTGTTAATCCTTAGGAGAAACGTAGAAGGGTTTTGACCATGAAACCTTTTCCTCTTTCACTTAGGTTAGATCAAGACAACTCTAGACCATTTAAACCCTTATCATCACTTTTTGGTGGAATTTTCCAACCAACCATGCCTAGGTATTATCTAAGCACTCTTTTCAAGTGACCATACTTAAGATCAATCTTAAAGGACAACTAACCTCTTTGAAGTTGGTCAACACCTACACTTTACTCCCTTACTTCCACTAGGTAGTGCACACAACCCTCAAGTCAACTTTGAAGCACACATAATCCCAACCTATGGCGTAGACTTTCTTTTTCCCCTATCTCCACTCTAAGGTAGGTTCATTTGGGAACTAACAATTTACTACAAGGGTTCTATCATCAATTTGCACAACCTCACAATAATCCTTACTAGGTAGGCACACTATCTTGCCCTCTTAGAAGCAAACCTACACAAGAACTTCAATTCAACACAAGGACAACTATGAGGCATTACTCATACAAAAGGGCAACTTTCAACTCTCACTATTTACCACATTCCTTCAAAACTCCTCAAATCTACACCATAACTTTCTACTATCATTGCACATAACAATAAAGCAACTCATCGTACCAAAAAGGACTTCATTCAACTATAACAATTCTTATCATGCTAGAAATACACCATAATACAATTTCCAAATCTACCTTCACATAAGCTCATTTAGTCACAAAACCATAATAAGCATCAAAACTCACCTTTTTCTCCTTCAAACCTTGCAACATCAACCCTTCCAAGTAATCACATCTAGAAGACCACCGGACAAGGGAAATAAGAGAGAGATCATATGGATTTAATCTCTATGGTACGACACAAGAGTAATGAAGAAAGTGAAACTTCTACCGTCCTATAGCATCTCGCTCATAGATGTGTCGCGACTCACACCGATGAACAAGACTCTACTAGACGTGGCCTTGTGAGACTTTGAATCCTATGGACCATTTCATCACTTTATGCTCTGATACCAAGTTTTTCATGACTCGAGAGCACCCCCTAGTGGGACACAACGTACTCGACCTCTCAGAGGTCTTATACAAGCCCTTAGCATTTGATCATTGCATATATCATCGAAAAATAGCGGAAAATTAAAACTTTTACTTTGGAAGTTCAACTTCCCTTCACATATGAAAAATAGAAACTAACTTTGTCTCAACATACAATCTAGACATAGGAGTATAGAAATTGGGACTTAGCCCTTACACCAATAGGAAGTCTAGAATAGGAAAATACAACAATGTCTTTCAATATAAGCAAAAGACTAAAAAGCTAGAACATAGGGGTCTTGTCCTTGGACTTGAGGACTCACACACTTGGAGAAGCAAATCCATGTATCTTGAGAAATAGCCTTGAATCTCCACAAAGGCCCGAACCTACATTGTTTGGGAAAAGGGAAAAAATATGGGTTAGTACAACACACGTACTAAGTATGGCTACTATGCATAAAAACCATTAAAAAATGCATAAAAGGACATTTTAGTTAAATACATGCTTTTGTCAAGTAAAAACCTATTATGCACATAAAGTAAACAGCATAAGCCAAACAAACATAATATCATCCCAACATGTAAACAAACCAAGCAATACTAATGCAATGCAAAGGATAGGATCCCATAACCCTATCAAAAGCTAAGTATCACATTAGACAAGCTACTTCATGCATACTTCATAATATCATGTTCATCATAATCATAACATAAGATGAAACCCATCATGTTCATAACATTCATACCAAGCTTACCATACATAAGTCATAAATCAACATAACCGTAGGAGAGCACCAATACCACCTTCTTTTAGAATCCCAAAAGTGCAATGTGTAAGATAAGTCCCATACCCTTCCTTCCACTATGTAGAACCCCTTAATAAAGCCCTAGTGAGAGTTCATAATATTTCATTCATTCATTTACTTTTACATTTAGGGAAAGGTTGAAATAACCGACATAGACCATGTGAGCTACATGGATTCCAGTGTTCTACTCCCACACCAAAAAGAGAGCGTTTCCACTTGCCTAAGGTCAACCCTTTCATACATAGCTATCTAGGTGGATCCACTAAGCTATAGTCCTATGTTGGCACATAGTTAAGGTACAAGGATATTGTAACTAGAAACCCGGACTTGCTAGACGTAAAAGGTTTCCATCTCATGAGACAACACATACATTGGGAACCCGGACTCGCTAAACGTAAAAGGAACCCATGTGGGAGGCCGGACTTGCTAAACGTAAAAGCCTCCATCTCATTTACATGCCCTTTCGGTGCTAAACACCTATTCCCTTTAGTAATCATCTTTAGTCATTTCATAAGTTCACATTAGCCTTTACTAGACTCTCATGTAAGCATCTTATCATAATAGCTCATAGATGTTCATAAGTGAGAATAATCCTTTAACTTTAGAAACACTAGGAAGTGAGTAAACCTTTCACTTTAACATTACATTATAATCATGAGAACTACCTTTCAATCATATAACCATCATACCATAACATACATACATGCTTCATAGCTAATTCAAGTGTATAGGGTTAAGGATGAGGAAATCATGTCATCAACATCACAACAACACAATAGATATAGCATCATTACTATCTAAGTAATTCATCTTTCATACATGAGTTCAATGAAGAACCAACATTCATACCTTCTTGCCCTTCATTGGACTTAATACTTCAATCACCCAATAATGCATGACCATCACATAATATAAGGTAATTCATTAAGTAATAACATAACTAACATCAATATAATCAATTGATATAATCATCATCTTCAACCAATCTACCACATCAAATCTATGATTTATGAAATGGGGGAAGAACATGGGTCTATGGGGATTTCAAGTGGACAACAACAATTAGTCATCATTATACAGATAATCAACCCTAAATAATCATAATTAATCACAATTGGTTCGTAAAATTCGTTTTAGAAAGAGACCCATGTGTAGGAGTAAAACCCTACCTTTTTTTTTGGGAACTTTAGAAAGCTTAATTTGAGAGGACCTCTTGGGGAAAGGATTCCCAAGAGTGAAAAGGAACCATACCTTTTTAATCTTCAAAGAATTATGGAGAAAAGATCAGTTCTTGAGCCCCACTTGAAGCTTTGACCTTCTTCAATGGAGTCTTGAGTTGAGAGAGAGAGTTGAGAGAGTTTATGATTTGATTTAGTGTGTTGAGTTAAAATGACTTAGGTTAATGGGGTTGGGGTCTTATAGTTAGGTTTAGTTAGGTAATTAACTCACTAACCAACCCCCCTTAACCCCTAGTTAAATAACTAACTCGAAAGTCAACTCCCAACTAATAACTAAAAAGCTGAAAACTGGCAGCATCTACGTTGGCCATCCACGGACCGTCAATTGATTAATGGTCTGTGGTTTGGTATCGTGGTTTGGGTCTTGGAGTGTAAATGTTTCGGGCCTCTAAAAAAAGTAAGTATGGACTGACGTTCATGATCGACGGGGCGTCAATGGCCATCCGTAGGTCACCTCCAAAAAGCTGTTGTTTTGCAACTGTTTGGGGGACTGTTTCCAAACGATTCCATGGTTTAGTTTAGGGTCTTATTAGCTTAAAAGGGTCATTAACTAACTAACTAAACAACCTCATAAGCCTTTAATCAATCAATCAACTAAAATCCAAAACACCAACCTAAAACTAGAGGGCTGGAAAGTTGGCAGCACCTACTCTTTCCCATCCACAGACCGTGGATGGGTTCACGTGGCGTGGACTGCCTTCGTGGTTCTTGACTGAGGCTTCCATGTTGAAGGGAACCAAGTATTGATGCAGGCATGATCCACGAACCCAATCCACGGGGCGGGGATTAATTGATGGCTCGTCAATGGCCTTCGTAGGCCAAGCTGTTTTTGACAGATTTTGGCCAAACACTTGGGTCCTCCTCAAGGACCCCTTGGGTGGTCCTTGGGGGTCGTACCCAGACATTTTTACTTTAAAAACATTATTTACCTATTTAAAACCTTTTTACAAGATTATACCATCATACGACACTCCCAAGCCTTCCCAAGGCCTAAGAACACCTACTAGTTCAATTTCACTAGTTTCCGGACGTCATGGTCGTTTCTTGACGTTTAGACTCTAAATCTTCCAAACTAAGTTAATTACATTAGTTTAGGTCTAGAATCATCATTTTAACTATTTTTAAGTCATTATTCATAAAGTAAGGCTCTAGCTTAGGTCATTGGATTTCCGGGGTGTTTCAAAAGGGGTGACCTACTTGCCAAGGTAAGACCATGAATTTCTATCTTACATGGATCCATTAGCTAATTAGTATCTACAAAAACCTATGGTGGAACATAGATTATGGGACATGGGTAATTGCACTTGTCCACTCAGTACCAAGCATAAATCCCACCAAATATTCTTTAGTCTTATCTTATCTTAATATTCATGAGACATGGATAATCACCACTTGTCTTTTCAGTGAAGGTAATGGGTAATGGCTGCTTGCCTCATTAACCATGGAAGGGCACATCAAGTATCCATTCCAAGGTATGTTTGATTAGAATAGCTCCTAAATAATAATTCAATGTTTAGTTGAGAAAACCTTTCAACTCTAAGAATCTTTTATGTGAGAGAACCGTTTCACAACAACATCATGGATGCTTACTCTCAAAATAACTTAAATCATTTTTCATCAATTTCATAAAGTACATGCATATCTTCATAACCTCATCTTTCATAGTCCAAACCCATATTATATCATCATAGCTTAGATAACATGGGTTATGCATGGGTTCATGGGGATCAATCTTAAAAATAAGCAATTTCTTCAATTCAAGCATAAAAAGACATAAATCAATCAATAATATTGTAATTGAAAAAAAACCATGAGATTCAGTAAAAACCCTAACTTCCATAGGAGATTCTACCTTGTGAAAATAAGATAATTTAGGAACCCTATGGATGAAAGGACCCCATTGATGAATACTATCATACCTTAATGTCAAGAGCTTACAATCAAGGGTGAAACTGTAGATTTGACTTGAAACCATAGTCTTCTTCTTCAATCTTCTAGAGAGAGAATATTTGGGAGTATGAACTTGTTCATCTTTTAGGAATTTGAGAAAATGAATTGAATTAGGAGATTTTGGGGATAAAAATCATTATATAGGGTGCCTAATAAAAGGTAAAATGGCATAGAATTGGGTTAGAATAATTAGGAAGAGACCCAAAAGCATTTCAACAATAATTGTTGACGGTGGGGACCTTCGGTCCATGGGTCAACCTACGGACCCTCCTGGTCGAGGGTCGATGGGTTCAAAAACTTTGTTTTTGGACCTTCATCTGATGGGGCCCATGTAGAGTCCTTTGTTCAACCTACGTGTCATGCCACAATCCCCATTAAGACAGACAGTCAGTCGATGCCCAAAGGCCCAAGAGAACCACCATATAACTTGTGCTTACTATGCATATAACTATGACAATCTTAAAGTTATGAAAGGTTCACATAGGATGCAGCGATATGGACCAACATAAGTAGACCCAAAACTTATATACAAGACATAGCCATTGAGGCCACAACTTGTTAAGAGATAAGACGCCAGTGAATATATACATTACTGTACAAAGCCTCTAAAAGATAGAAAACCTTATTTTAGGGTGGGATAATGCCCCACCTTACCCTTAACTATTATACAATAATAAAAAGGGGCCAAAAACTCGGTAAGCCATGAATAAACCTGGAGCTTCACCAATGAAAACTGAGTACATGTGCTTCTACAAAAAAGTTCTACTAGCTGGAGTTGTTGTGCCTGCAGCATGAAATGCAGCGTCTCCCGAGAGGGACGTCAATACGAAAAAGTGTACCGCATAATTAAGGCAATAATATATGTAAAACAAGGCTCAAATGAAATCAAGTATCAATATATGAGTACGTAGATCAGAACATAAGACCACCTTTGTTTACTCTTGTGGGAGCATGTATGTTACATTCATTTCCTTGATTTTATGTGTGTTATATTTTTTTATGGCATGTGATACAAATGACCAACTGATCAGTGGTAGAAGAGGATGACACATGCTAGGCATTTTGACCCCTTGGATGCCGTCCTCATATTTACAAAAAATGGGATTGGCCCATGCTAGGCATTAGCCCCTAAGCTGCCACCCTTGTATACTAGCTGGAATCGATCCAAACCAGGCATTTGCCCTTGGTCTACCACCCATAAATATAAACAGTACTTTACTTAATTTCTTTAATTTTTGAGATTATTGTTTTGGCGGTCATAATCAATATTGAGCTTTGGAACTACGGACCAGTAGTAGAAGAAATGCGAATAATAATTTTAAGGCAGTGAGAGAAGTGTAGAATTCACCAAGGTTGCTTTTGCAAATACCATTTTTTTACTACTACATAGGAGGAGTATAATTACTCAACCGTAGTGTAATGGACATATAATAAAGTAATTTGACACGCTAAGGAGAGGAAAACATATTTTTATTCATATTGGAGATAGTATGCTACCACTATGTTTCCTTTACTAGGATTAGAACTTAGGAAATTCACGTTGTGATTATTAATTGAAAATATCAAATGTCATGTCTAGGAATATGGAATCGAATAGCATTACATACCTTATTTCTTAACAATAGAACTGTCACGATTCTGCCACCTTTTTTGGTGCTAATCTACAATATAAGTCATGATTAAGCTAATGTTAGCATCTCATTGATATACCGTGAATTTATGATACTTTTGATACATTTCACTTAAGAGTTGTGTGTGTCTAGGGCTATTTTGTATTACAAATAATGTTTTATGTGTTATGTTTGAAGGAAATAGGCTTGGACGCGGTTGAGTAGATGACAGCTGAAAGTATGCAGAAGGAGCCACCCACGGATAGGATCCACGGATCGTAGGTCCTTTGACGATCCGTCGATGATTAGGCATGGATGGATCATCAGGGAATTCTCACCAAGCGTGGAACTATGAAGTGATTGACGGACCGTAGGTCGACCCACGGGCCATCCTGCACATCCATCAAATGTGTTCAGAAAGTTGAATATCAAGTATTTAATGAAAAATCCAAAGTGTGGATCCACGAAAGAGGACCCACGGACCGTAGGTCGACGTACGGTCCGTCCTGCACATCCGTCGTTGATAATCTGAGCGTGAAGGTTCCATGCCCTACCAAAAAATTCTAAGTGTTGACCAATGGAAGTGGACCTACGGACCGTAGGACAACCCACGGTCCATAGGTCAAGTCGTCGATTGATATCACATTCCAAAAGTTTATGTCCTTATTTTGTTTTCTTTTTGTTTAGGACATGTTTTTCTATAAATAGGGTATGTAAACCTCGTTTTTGGGGGTTAGACATTATTGTTTACTTTTAGTTCTTTGTATTTTGTGGAATTAACTTGCAACTTTGACAATTTGATTTCAGGATTTCATTTTACAAGATTTTGACTTTGAAATTCAATTGGAGATTTCGGGTTTCTTCTACTCTAATTGTAAGTTCATGAGTTCTTCTTATCAAAACATGAATTGTGTTCTTTCAAGCATGAGTAGCTAAATCCACAACTACGGTTGTAGGAACCATGAGCAATTAACAACGTATGAATAATAATTAAGTAATTCTTGAATAGTGTTTATGCATGTATTGGTAATTATTTCCCTTAGAAGTCTTTTTAATGGTGGCCAACGTTAGAACTCACCTCGTTGCTACTTGGCGTACCAAGGAGGTAGTTAATGAGAAAAGAATTAATAACAGAGATTTAGTGGATGCTATCTAATAGTCTAATGTCAATTGGTGCAAGGGGGAAAACTAAGCCATACAATGATGTGATGTCTAATCTTAGTTAAAGGTAAGGGTTAGTGAAATATATACTCGTATCCGGACCAAGGTGCGTAGTAAAATTCCCTATTTGGAGGACCAATCACCTAATGATATCTATCTTACCAACTTTGCATGTGAAACACTAGGAAAGGATTACTATTATTAGGATTACCGCGTTAAGAGCTTATGGGGAACACATACACCCTAGTATATCTCTCATATTGATAACTTAAAGTTTTAATCCTGCTCAATTGTCACTTAAACAACAATCGGTTATTTGCTTACAACACCCCCCCCCTCCCTCTTTAATTACTTGTTTCAGAAATAGTTTGACTAAAAAGATATAATAGTGAGTTAAGTTTAAGTCTGAACCATATTCTTCGTGGGATCGACCCCAACCTACAAGTTGGGTTCTTTATTTGACGACGACCGCTTATACTTTTTTAATAGAGATGTAATTAGAGCGTATCAAATTTTGGCGCCGCTGTCGGGAAATAAGGCTTTTAGATTAAGTTTAACTAAATTATTTAACTTTGGTCAATTATTTCATGATTTTACATTTTCATTCGTTTTTATTTTCTACAGGTTTCTACTCTAGTGTACGCCCAGTACACATAGTCAAGGCAAATTATTGACCCCCTACAATCCAAAGTTGAGCAATACTTTGAGAAAAAATAATAATGAAGGGGTCCAAATCAATCCCATTGAAGAAAATCTAGGTTAGGAAGTACAATTGCAGCCTCCTAGGGTTTTTAATGCGCAAGCTGAGGTTCATGGTGGAAATCTTATCGGAGATGCATTGAGGGGACATAATCCGCCAGAACCAAGGTTGGGTGCTAACTACAGGGTTGACTTTAATACAGTTGAATCAGAAGGGCCCATTATTCTCTCTTCTCTACCTCAAGAGCATACATTCGTGGTGACCAGCATTCTTATGCAGATGCTTACAGCGAGAGGGTTGTTTTCTAGGCTAGCTTCGGAAGATCAACATGGCCACATGGCTAAATTGACAAGTGTCTGTCAGAGTTGTGTGGGGCGACCAGAGTTGGATATAAATATCATAGGGTTGAGAGTCATCTCTCTATCATTGACTGGTGATGATGTAGTGTAGTTTGCTGAGCTTCCATATAATTCAATTCATATATTGGACCAATTGCATAGAGTGTTCATGGAAAAGTACTTCCCAGTGTCTAAGAATCTTAACCACAAGGACACGTTGAATAATTTTGTTGCACTACCTTGAGAGTCTATTAGTTGTCCTTGGGGATAGATTCACTACATTCATTAGAAGTGTTCCGAATCATAGCATAGATGATGAGTCACTGAAGGAGTATTTCTAAAGAGGGAAGGATGATCACGAAAAGGTTTTGCTAGATACTATCGCTCGAGGATCCTATGGTGAGTGCACTTTTGAGGAGATCGCTGAAAAATTGGAGAAGATTTCTCAGAATAATAATGCATGGAGCACTAGAAAAGCTAATACAAGAAGAAGCACAATCACTGTACAAGTTGCACCAGATCAATCTAGTGATGACATTCGTGAGGAGATGGCTCAGATGAGGATAGAACTTGGGTTGGTATTGAAGCCTGTGAGTGGAGGTGCAGAGAAGGGGAATGCGGTAAATTACCTAACTAGAACTCCACCACCACCAGTTGAGGTATGCTACTATGAGGAGGATGCGTATTTGGTGAATGATCAGACGGGGGTTTCTGAGCCAACACCCAAGGTTCCAACTCGTATAATTGGCACCAAGGTCAAGGAAATAAAGGTCGGAACTATACAAACTACAATCGAGAGGGAAACTATGTACGGGATGGAAACTACAATCGCGATAACAACTACAATCAGAACAACTATGGCAATATAAATGAGAGAGTTGGACCTTATGTTCCACCTGCAAATCGAGAATCTGGCAATAGAAAAGCTAGGGGTAGTATGTCACGCATTGAGAGTATGATGCAGAAGATGATGAAGAGGTTTGATGCGACTGATGAGAATGTGAAAGAAATGCAAAATGATTTGTCTGGAATCGGTCAAAAAATTGATGCCCATGAAGTGTCGACCAAGAAAATTGACCAGCAGTTTAATCAGTTGTCCACTACAGTGAACCCACGTCAGCCTGGCAGACTTCCTAGCAACACCATCCAGAATCCGACAAAAGATGGGCATTGTATGGCAGTCACTACTCGAGGAGGTAAACAGACCATTGATTCCCCTATGCTGTCATAGGTTGAAATTGTGGTAGAAAGAGATGATGATGAGATTTAGGTTACTGGAGCGTCTAAGAATTCTACAGATAAAGAAGCGGAGGTGAACCAAAAAGTTGTTCCCATGCCTAGACCTCCAACGCCATTCCCACAGAGATTGGTGAAGAAGACTAAAAATGGAAAATGCCGCAGGTTCATTACTATGTTGAAACAACTTTCCATCAATGTTTTGTTGATAGAGGCTTTTGAGAAAATGCCTGGGTATTCAAATTTTATGAAGGATTTGGTGACAAAAAAGAGGGCCGTAAGTTTTGAGAATGATTAGAGGTTGCAACATTGTAGTGCTATTGCTACTAACTCACTTGTGTAGAAGAAAGAGGATCATGGTACTTTCACTATTCCTTGTACCATTATGTTGTTGCATTTTGCAAAGGCGTTGTATGATTTGGGTGCTAGCATTAATCTGATACTATTGTCGATCTACAAGAAGTTGGTTTTAGGGGCTCCAAAATCGACTGCGATGCCACCACTCATGGACGATAGAACTGTGAATAAGCCCATAGGTGTTCTCCAAGATGTCTTTGTGAAAGGGGAGTTGTTCATTTTTCCGATGGATTTTGTGATACTTGATTGTGAGGTTGATTTTGAGGTTCCCATCATCTAAGGGAGACCATTGCTACTGGGCGCACCTTAGTCGATATGGAGAGAGGGAAGATGAAGTTCCGATTAAATAATTAAGAGGTAAATTTCAATATTTGTAGGACTATAAAGCAATCTCAAGTCAGTATTAGTGGTGAATCAAATTTTGGAGTGAGGTTCTGATGTGTTTATTGAAGAGAGGTTGGGTGTTGATGCACTGGTAGCGGTAATGATGAATTTTGAGGGTGATGGTATTGAAGACTATGATGAATTAGTTGCCGCACTTGATAGGTTCAAATTTCGTTCCAAACCAAAGAAATTTGAGCTAGATATGAAGAATTGCAGCTCTCCACCCACAAAACCATTTGTTGAAGAAGATCCAAAATTGGAGCTCAAGGCTCTACCATCGCATTTGAGGTATGTATTCTTGGGGAGATATGGCACTTTACCGATAATTTGCGGCCCATTTGAGTGAGGTACAAGTAGAGGCATTGCTTTCTGTGTTGAAGAGGTTCAAACTGGCTATTGGGTGGACTATTGCGAATATTATTGGGATTCCTCCTTGCATTTGTTCTCATATAATCCAACTCATGCTGGACAACAAACCAAGTATTGAGCACCAAATAAGACTAAATCCACCTATGCAAGAGATCGTGAAAAAGGAAATCATCAAATGGTTGGATGTTGGACTCATATACCCCATTGCAGATAGTAATTGGGTTTGCCGTGTTCAGTATGTACCTAAGAAAGGCTGGATTACTGTGGTTCCTAAGGCGAAAAATGAGCTTGTTATGATGCGGCCAGTGACCGGATGGAGAGTATGCATGGACTACCAAAAATTGAATGCTTGGACAGAAAAGGATCACTTCCCGATGCCGTTCATGGATGATATGCTAGATCACCTTGATGGTAAGGGTTGGTATTGCTTTCTTGATGGGTATTCGAGCTACAATCAGATCTCAATTGCTCCGGAAAACCAAGAGAAGACCACCTTCACTTGTCCGTATGGGACTTTCACCTTCAAAAGGATGTCATTTGGGTTGTGTAATGCTCTAGCGACCTTACAGCATTGCATGTTTTGGAGGACACTATTGAGGTATTTATGGATGATTTCTCTCTGGTAGGTGACTCGTTTGATGGTTGTTTTATACATCTGGCCGAGGTACTGAAAAGGTGTGAGGAGTGCAATTTTGTGCTCAATTGGGAAAAGTGCCACTTCATGGTGAAAAAAGGGATAGTTCTGGGTCATCATATTTTTGAGAAGGGTATTGTGGTTGATAGAGCTAAAGTTAAGGTAATAGAAAAGCTTCCACCACCTATCTCTGTTAAAGGTGTTAGAAGTTTTCTTGGGCATGCAGGCTTTTATCGAAGGTTAATCAAGGATTTCTCCAATATTGTACACCAATTGTGCAAACTGCTCGAAAAGAGTGTGAGTTTGATTTTGATGATGCTTGTGTGAGAGCATTTGAAGAGTTGAAAGCAAGGCCTGTTTCCGCACCTATCATAATTTCACCGGATTGGGGCAACCGTTTTAAAGGATGTGTGGTGCGAGTGGAGTGGCGCTTGGTGTGGTATTGGGACAGAGGCGAGAGAAGATTCTTCATCCGATTTACTATGCCAGCAAAGCTCTGAATATGGCTCAATAAAACTATATGGTAACTGAACATGAACCCCTTGCTGTGGTTTTCACATTCGAGAAATTTCGATCCTACTTGCTTGGTACTAAGGTCATATTGCATACGTACCACTCTGCATTGAGGTATCTGATGGTTAAAAAGGATGCAAACCCAAGGTTGATTAGATGAGTGTTATTGCTGCAAGAGTTTGATTTTTAGGTGAAAGATAGAAATGGGACAAAAAATCAAGTTGCCGATTATTTGTCCAGATTAGAGGAGGAAGCTATGCTCAAGTTAGGAGATGGGGCTGAAATTAATGATGCATTCCAAGACGAACAGGTTTGGCTATTTCTTATGATCTTATTCCTTGGTTTGCAGATTTTGCTAACTACTAGGAAAGCGATTTGGTTCAATCAGATTTATCAATTCACCGAATGAAAAAGTTTATGCACGATGTGAAGAAGTTCTTTTGGGATGAGCCTTATTTGTTTCATATTTGTGCTGATGGGATTATTCATCGATGTGTGCCCGAGGTGGAGATGATGAGTATACTAGAGGAGTGTCATTCATCGCCTGCTGGTGGGAATCATAGTGGTATTCGAACTGCGCATAAAATCTTGCAGTGTGAGTATTACAGGCCTACCATCCACCAAGATGTTCATGATTTCGCCATCTCTTGTGACCGTTGCCAAAGAGAAGGAGGAATTTATAAAAAGGAAGAACTACCTATGAATCCGATATTGGTGATTGAGTTATTTGATATTTGGGGCCTTGACTTCATGGGTCCATTTGTGAGTTCACATGGGATGAAGTATATTCTTATTGCGGTTGATTATGTGTCGAAATGGGCGGAAGCAATTGCGCTTTCAAACAATCAGGGTAAGAGTGTCACCGCATTCTTGAAAAAGATTATCTTCTCAAGATTTGGTACACCAAGGGTGATTATAAGCGATGGAGGTTCCCACTTTTGTAATAAGTTGGTCAAGGTGTTGCTCGAAAAATATGGAGTCCATCACAATGTAGCTACCCCTTACCATCCGTAGTCTAGTGGGCAAGTTGAAGTTTCAAATCGAGAAATAAAGAAAGTCCTTGCAAAGACTGTGAACGCCAACTGAAAAGACTGGTCAAGAAGGCTTGATGATGCTCTATGGCCCAATCGCACCGCATTCAAGACTCTCATAGGTATGTCCCCCTATCAACTTGTATATGGGAAGTCATGCCATTTGCCGGTAGAGCTAGAGCATAAGTGATTAGTAACCTTTCAAAGACACTTCATCCAATTCTAAGCGTCAACGATCGTCGATCAGTATAAAACCCAACTAAGTGAGTTGGGGTCGAATCCCACAAGGAGCGGTACATGTTTGAGATTCAATTGGGAAGTATAAATGTGGTCAGATAAGTCATAGGAACAAAAATTATCGAATAATGACATCATTCAAATTAAGGGGTGACACGAATGTCAAATGGGGGGTTTTGTTTTTTATTATCAACTACAAACAGTCACAAACATGACAGATTAACAATAATGAGACAGATTCTTGGGATGTGATCGATTATAGTCTAATAGAGATATATGGGTAATGCAACTATTAGAAAATAGCTAGATATTAGTTAGTAGGCTAGGCTATAGTTGAGGTAAATTTTTTCTCGAACAATTTACCCCAAATCAAGTGATTTCTCTCGAACATCAACAAGCATGCAAAATAAGACCAGACCACACCTTAATCCATTCACTCTCTCGAGCTGAATATGTGGGATTGGGTTTAAGATTCACTCTCTCGGGCTGAACCCAGGTCAACCTAATACCCACAAACCCTTAATCAAAATCCTTCGTTCTAAAACCTCTCTGTCGAGCAAGCCAAGAACACAAACATAGAACTGTATTTGCAATTACTATTCTTAAATTAAACCACAAGAAATGATTAACCTCACTTTTAAATACCATTTATACTAACAATCAGCAATACCCATAAGCTAAATCAGCCCATAATCACATAATAAAACCCCAAGAATTGGGGTTTTAGCTAGACATTATTAAAAGGTAAAAACTGTTACCAAATTGATTATCCATCAACTAGGTAATACTGATTTCGTCCTTACAATGCTCCAATTTGATGATTCTCAGAGACCCACTTCCAATTTGTCAAAAGTGAATTTTTTGAATCCTTCAAAGCTAAAGAAAAAACTAGAGAAAACTGTCTCTAAGATTGATAAAAGATTCTAAACTAAATGTTTAAATATGTATTTATAGTGGCCGAAAATAAGCTACGAAAGCTCATTCGGAGAAGTAAGTCGGGCTCACCGAACCACTCGGCGAGCCGCCCTTTGGTCTCTTCTATCGCCCTTCTTCCTTGGCATTCAGCATCCTCAAGGTTTGTAACTTTGGGTGATCTATCTTGGAATCACGGAATCACTCGGCGATCCACCGACTGCTTCTTTTCATCGCCAACTTGGTTCATTCCTTCAGTTCTTGGTACACTGGAACTTTAGGTGGTCTGATGATCCACTCGGCGACACGCCGAGTGATCTTGGCGATCCTCAAGTTCGCCCATCTTCATTTCTTTAGCCTGTTTTGTTCCTTTTTGCCTGTTAGTGTCCTTGCTTTGTTCCTTAATCCATATACCTGAAAATTAAAACAAGGGTTTTACATCAGTTATTCGGACAAATTAAGCATTTGAAGAAACTAAATCTATATAAACAAAGCCCCAAATGAGTCCAAATCTCAGACTCATCAATGATAACGTTCAAATATACTTCTTGAAAAGAAATATAAATGATCGTATGCAATATATTTACCCAACTATGAGTCAGGGTTGATCCCACAGAGAATATGGAAGAATATTATCAACAGCAAATATTTAACTCGATAGTCGTTATATAAAAATGGAGGGATTTAAATTGAAATAAAATAAAAACAATAAAAAGATAGCTTTGAACTAAATATTTATTTATATTCAGATTATTAAAAGTAACTAGGAATGTGTTCCCAATAAGCTCATAACACAGTAATCCTAATAATAGTAATCCTTTTCTAGTGTATTACATGCAAAGTGATAAGTTAGGTATCTCTAAATCCTTGGTCCGGCATGTAGAGAATTTCACCCCGCACCTTAGTCCGGCTACATGTGTATAATTTACTAACCCTTACATTTACCTCATATTAGACATCATAATCGATGTTTAGCTTAGTTATTACTTCGCACCAATCGACACTAGCCTATTAGATAGTATCACACTAAATCTATGTTGATAATTCTTTTCTTGTTGATTACCTCCTTGGTCCGGCAAGTAGCAACA
>JAJONZ010013671.1:0-24039 GCA_029582445.1 Solanum paucissectum | reverse complement strand
GAAAGCATATCTCTCTATTCAAATATCCTATTGCTAAAAAGTTTAAACTGTATTAAATTTTGGGCAGGTTGTTTTTGATTCTTTAAGAAAGTTTGATGGCAAGGAATTTAGGCAGCTACTTCCCGGAGAGTACACTCAGATGGCTGGGCGTGCTGGAAGAAGAGGACTTGATAAAACTGGTACAGTTGTGGTGATGTGCCGAGATGAGATCCCTTTCGAAAACGATTTGAAGCATGTAATAGTTGGTACTGCAACTAGGCTTGAATCTCAGTTTCGACTGACCTACATCATGATTTTGCATCTACTTCGGGTTGAAGAACTGAAGGTACATAGTTTTGACTAACTAGGAAAGAAGAGAAAACAGCTTGATCTCAAAATAGTCCCATACACAACATCTATTTCAAAATTCAGTTTCTGACTGTTCATTTTTCCTTGCAATTTAGTTTTATATGATTTTAGAGCTAATTGGTTCTTGCTGCATCATTACCATTCTCATTTGTCTCTCCTGGAGCTAGTATGTAGTAGCGAGTTGAAGTATTTTCAATTCTCTTTATTCACCTGCAAAACATTGTTTAAGAACGCTTTAGCAGATAAAGTTCATGGTTATTGAATACATACATTAAGTCTAAAAGTTTCAAGCATCCTCAGTAAATTCAATGTTTCTTCTTCTTTTTTCTTTTTTCTGTTTCCTTTTGTTTTTAATAAGCAATAAAAAAGGATCAACACAAAAGACATTAACTACTCTAAAAAGTACTGCATATACTGCTGACACAACCTTTTCTTTTTTCTTTTGCAAAATACAGCTGATTTGTTCAACAGCATTATTGAGCAACGGCGTATTGCCATTACATCTCTAACTCATAATTTTAGAGTAATGGCGCATGTTAGTAATATGATTCATGTTAATGATGTGTTCCATTTCACGGATTGATGTTCAGTCACACTGCATAGTTAATTCATCCCAGCAGATTTCTCCTGATGAAGTACAGTTTACAAATTTTGCAGGTTGAGGACATGCTGAAAAGAAGTTTTGCTGAATTTCATGCTCAGAAGAAACTACCTGAGCAACAGCAACTCTTGATGCGAAAGCTTGCTCAGCCTACAAAATCTGTTGAGTAAGAATTACTAAAACAGCTACACTATCCGAATTTTCTACCATAATTGTCTTTCTGGATTCATTTAGCGACATGTATTTGTCACACCTTAAAACACTTATATGTGCTTCCTTGTTTGTGTGCATGTGCTTCAGTGCTTTGATGTTGTGTAGATTTTCCCAAGCTTATTCTTTTGTACTTTTTTTTCTGAAACTAGTAATGACTTTACAAAATCTCAACCTAGCTTAGGTTACTGCTTCTCAAGGATCCAATCATATCAACTAGTGATTCAACCTCCTCAGCATAGCTTTCTTTACACCAAAAATAAAACAAGAATATACAACTCATCTTGATTTTCTCCACAAAATAGTATTTGTCTTTAAAATCTCTATCGTTCCTCTCCTTCCAAATGGTCCACCATATGCAAGCAGGGATAGGTCTCCACCATTTTTTCTGACTAACTGCCCATTTTTTTTTAATTCTTTTGTACTTCCTGGTATTGTTTAACATGTCCTCTCTCTCTCTCACACACACTCACGCAGACGCGCGCGCACACACACACACACACACAATGGTCTTGAGAATCCTTTTTTTTGGGTAGTGCTTTTAATTGCTAAATTCTATAAAGCCTGTCTGGTCTATGAAATACTTGCTTCTATGAAGCCTATTATAGCTTCTAAATGCCACCTTCTGTGGATGACTCTTGCATCATTTGTGATATTTATTTGCATATTGCATCATTTGTGATATTTATTTGCATAGTAATAAGTACAATTTGTCTGATATAGATGCATAAAGGGTGAACCAGCAATTGAGGAATACTATGACATGTATTTGGAGGCAGAAAAATATAGCCACCAAATAGCAGAAGCAGTAATGCAGTCGCCAGCTTCTCAGCAGTACCTAAGTCTTGGGAGAGCAGTGGTTGTAAAGTCACAATCAGTAAGTTCTATTACATTCTTTTCACTAAATAGGCATTAGGCAGTAGCCCTCTTTTCATCTTCAAGGTCAAAATATTGTCAGCTATCTGGCATACAATAATAATAATAACTATGTATCGATCCCAAAGTAGCTGCATCTGTATATCAAAGCATTATTCTATTTGCACATGTTTCATTCTAATACTCAACAATCTTTCTTTTGAGACACAGTAGAGTTGAGCTATCTGGTATGATTTGGAAATTTACAAGGCCAAATTATTTAGTTCCATGATCTAGTCCTCTGCAACGGAAAGTCACATCATAATCTTCAGTATGCAGAAACATATGAACATTTTGATGATATATCATTTAAATGTAACCAAATATGGTATTATTAATAAACCAGCAAAGAAACATATGGTTCAAAGTGTTTCATGCAGTAGGTCAACGTCTCTTAAGGAATTTCAATGGTAAAAATGGCTGAAGGTTGATAATCTGGATGATTTGACTGGGCCTCCTAGCATAGAAACTTCTGCAGTTTGAGATCACTTGTTTTAGAAACTGAGAGTGTTCTAATTCCTTTTGCGGTTTGTTCTGATCACTGTTCATTTTAGAAGTATCATAATCCTGTCTACTTTTGCCCATCTCATGAAGTTACTTGGATATTGGAAGTATGATTTTTGCCTCACAGTTCATATTTCCATTAAAGAGATTCACATGAAAAGTCCAAAACATGTGCAAATGTTTTTCTTTCCCTTTACTACTTGCAGGCTCAAGATCACTTACTAGGTGTTGTGGTGAAGACACCTTCCTCTAACAACAGACAATATATAGTTCTAGTTCTGACTCCAGAATTGCCTTCAACTCTGGAAACTTCGTCAGATACAAGCAACAGGAAAGATCAAAAAAATTCTGAAATGCAGATACTAGTGCCTAAATCAAGACGGGGTTATGATGATGAGTATTGTTCGTCAGTCACCTCCCGGAAGGGATCTGGCGCTGTCAACATCAAATTGCCTCACCGCGGTAATGCTGCCGGCATGAATTATGAGGTTCGAGGAGTTGATAACAAGGATTTCTTGTATATATGTGTGAAAAAGATTAAGATCGACCAAGTTCGGCTTCTTGAAGATGTTAGTGCTGGGGCCTACTCTAACGCAATACAACAGCTGCTCGGTTTGAAATCTGAAGGAAATAAGTATCCTGCAGCCTTAGATCCGGTTAAAGGTATGTCAGCATTATTTATATGGCTATCTGAACCTGCCGTATTTATCCCGCCGGATTCTTGTCTCCCCATCCTTGAACTTTATAGTTTATACTGCAGATCAATCCCTGTACTTTCTTTGAACCCCTAGTTTTGGTAGATATAATAGAAGAGTTACATAACTCACCCATAGGTCATCATCATCCTACCTGGTTTCTGGTTCTTGTGGAATCAATTCCAGTTGCATGTTATCTTGTACCACCAAAATATCTTCCTCTGGTTCAGCAATTGTGATTGGAGTGACATAAATAATATTCTCCAGCAGTGGATAAATTATCCCTTCTTGCATCGGGTCTGAGTTGTGCCTCTGCATTCTCTTTAACATCAATTCTTGGCTGGAGCGAGACCCGTAGAGAAAGATCAGATTGTACAATGAAGGTCTTAAAAGATGGGTTGACCATCTCCATGTTTTGAAAAGGCCCAGGACCAATTTCTATTAATTCTGTCAAGTTTGACTTGTAAAACTTGGGTCAGCCCACCTCAGATAAAATAGCATCTTCCAGATTCTCCATTAATACCTTCCCATGTGGTGAGGCATGCGCACTTGGTTTGAACTTTATAAGACCCCCACCCAATATAGGATCTGCCATATCGTCTAGCCCTAGACCCAGGCTATTACCGATGCTAGCCTTTGACCCCCCCTGCGACTGTCTGTAAGTCACCGAAGGCTGATTCTTTTCAGAATGTCTTTCCAAATCAGGATGGGATAGAAAAGACCCTCTCATTCAATGTTGATGTGACTAGGTATTTACTCCGTGTCTCCCTTGACCCTCATGTGAGCACATCGGAGATGATTTTTGAGCTCAGTTTCTTCGTTTTCGATTCACCCTCTGCATCTTTCTTGATTTCTTTCATCATCTCTTTCGTCCCAAGCTTTAGAGGGAGGCCCAATATTCTAATCCAAGTTCTGGCATATCAACAATTTTCCGTCACGCAACCAGATGCCGTAGACCACCATGACAGATGTAGTGCTTTCTTTTCCCACTCCAGTCCCCTGTTAGAGTGTGCTCCACCATGATCTTAGTCGGGAACTCAAACAGAAAATGATGGTCACACATTTTGAATACCCCTATGTAGCTGCCCCATTTTCTGTTAGCCCATATGCACATGACTATATGGTTTGGGATCTCCTAACTGTCGAAATGGCCCAGCAAGCATCTTCCCAGAATCTCTTTATCCCGGATTCCTCCAATCCGTTTGCTTTTATGGAGTTCCTCCATTGAGAGAGTGCCAGATATCACTTTCCATCTGTTTTTGTTAGTAGCTTCAGCATGGGAAGAGTTCAATTATTGGGGAGATGTGACTGTTGTAATCTTGTTTTTCTCTGAATAAAATTTCCAATTTTATCTGCTGGCTTGTCTCAACTAGCATTGAATATTCTGGAATAATAAAAATAATGGACCTTTTACTCCCCTGTACTGCGACAATGGAAACAAATCTGCCGAAAGCACTGAACTTCTTTGTACAGAAATAAACGGCTCGATGGTCCCTAAGCTTTCACCTCCTGACTTCATTACCTCTGACCTCAGAAGCCTTGTGCAATAAATATCAAATCCACGACACAACTTTCCATCTGATTGTCATCCTTCTAAGCAAATTATCTCTAGTTTCCCTCCATTCAAACCATTTTTTCCGACAAGGTGACATTCTTTGTGATATTGGATGACTTGTCTCCATCCCTAATATTACTCTTCTTGACCATGTTTTTAGTCAATCAAGGATGCTTGAAGTAAAACACGGCTACCAAGGTTTCCGGTGATCCTGGAGAAAGAACCTTTTTACTTACTAGTCCAGTGTTCGCATTGTCTCTAAAGTTTTGAATTTTTTGTAGTGAATATATGGCAATGACTGTCTGTAAGATTCTCCACATTTCATTCTCTAATGAAGATTCTATGCCAGATCTGAAGTTGAAAGACATGAATCTTGTGGAAGCATACTACAAATGGAATAATCTCTTGCAGAAAATGGCACAGAATAAGTGTCATGGTTGTATTAAATTGGATGAGCACATGAAATTGGCTAAAGAATTAGAGCTGCACCGAGCGGAAGTGAATGCTTTGAGGTTTGAAATGTCAGATGAGGCACTTCAGCAGATGCCAGATTTTCAGGGTCGGGTATGGAACCACATTATCATAACAATTTGGTTTCCCTTTTCATGCCAATCAATTCTTGCAAAGGAAGGGTTCATAAACATCCCCTTTTACACTATTTGCAGATAGATGTGTTAAAAGAAATTGGCTGCATAGATGCTGACCTTGTAGTTCAAATCAAAGGCCGTGTTGCTTGTGAAATGAATTCCGGAGAGGAGTTGATATGCACAGAATGTTTATTTGAGAATCAACTAGATGACCTGGAACCAGAAGAGGCAGTGGCAATCATGTCTTCCTTTGTGTTTCAGCAGAAGGAGACTTCTGAATCTTTCCTCACGCCAAAGCTTTCTCAGGCTAAAAAGAGGTTATTTTTCTTTTCAAATATTTGGTGTGATATGCTCATGTCTACGTGTTGTCATTTTTCCTGTTCATCTATGATATATATATATATATATATATATTCAATTGTTGTTGGTAGTTTTGGATAAAAGTTTTTTATTGAAAAGTTTTGATAAGATTTTGTGTTTGCGGTGTCTGAGTTATTGAGGGATCAAACCTGTATATCAGCCATGTCGATTTTTGTAATGTTTCTTTAATGGATGAGCTTAAAAGACAGTGAAGATTTCTCCTTGTTATACATTAGGTTTAATGATAGAAAACTCGTCAAAATTAATTGATGAGATGATTGGAATATGATATCAGACAAGATGTACTTTCCTTTTTATCACTGCTTTGTCGGACAATTTAGGGTTTTAACTTGGTTTTTATCTCTAGGATTGGAATAAAATACATCATTCTTGTTTTTTATGAGAACAAAACATATCATGTCAAATGTATTCTCATGTTTCACAGAATTGCATATGCAAGTTGTACGGGATGCTAGTTACTAACTTGGGTATATCTCTATAATTGGATTATAATATATCAAGTTAAATATGTCACATGTTTCACAGAATTGCACATCCGAAGAGGCACATCACAAGGTCACAGATCAAAGAGCTATGACACCTTTTCTTGATATAATAAAGTGGGTGCTGTGAAAGTAGAGATATAGTAAATGTGTGGTAAGCAATTTTTGTTGAGTGTCCCACCTTGATGGTGGAATTGGGCTGTTGTTTCTTATATGGTTTTGGGAAATCCTCATTGCATGAATTAGCTTTTGGGTTTAGTTAGGCCAAAGGTCCATTTCTCGTCATGGTATTAAAGCCAGACCTGTTCCTGTTCTTGGTTTACTCAGCATTGGGCCCCATTGTTTGTTGTTCGCTCTCCAATTATCCAGTCCTGAGCGTGTGAGGAATGTTAAATGTTCCACATTGGTGGTGAAAATGGGTTGTTGTCTCCTTATATGGTCCTTGGCAATTCTTACCTCATGAGTACTTTTGGAGTTGATTTAGGCTCAAGGCTCATTTCTTATCAAGTTGTTTCTTCTTTGTTATAGTGAATACATTTTTTAGAGGGAAAATAATTTTCTGGCCAGCTACTAATTCTCTTATATTGTCAGTGTTTGCGCTGCTTTTCCTTTATTGAAAGATTTTCTGAAAATGGGATTTGGTCAGATTTACAAATCAAGCATGTAATGGTCTAAGACCTGGTTGCTGCTGTTGGGTCTTTCTCTGAATGCACAACTGCTAGTGGAATATCTTTTGACTGCAAAATATCCAAATTTCCTTCTGTCAAAAAGTTACTGAACAGCAGAGGATAGAGTTTTACACAGCTTCAGATCTTCCGCAGAACATTTCTGTCATTATTTGTGCCTACAAAGGCTGTTACTGTTTAAACGGTGTATGGCCACTTGGATCTCTTTTACTTCTGAAGTCATGTCATCTCCTCCTTGCACTTTGTCAATGTTGTCTACTTGTCTTTAGTTGACTAGTGCAACTCTAGTTGTTGATTACGGTAATTTCATTCTGATAGCTTCATTCGTATTTTTTCTAATTGTTTCAAGTCATTTTGATGTATTCTGTAGGTATTTTCTCATTAATTACCATGAGCTGTAACTTAACCCTGTTCTTTGGGATTATAGTTTCTTTTGTTACTTACAACTCAATGACAATATCATTATCGTGGCATTTCAGATTACATGAAACTGCAATAAGACTTGGGGAGCTTCAGGCTCAGTTTAAGCTACCGATTGACCCAAAGGAGTATGCCCAAGAGAACCTTAAGTTTGGTTTGGTTGAAGTGGTATATGAATGGGCAAAGGTTCTTTCTCTCTCTCTCCCTCTCTTTCAAATCAAGGATTTGCATGTGTGGTTGCGTATGACTTTATTATCATAATATCCTACCTGTTGCTTGATTCTTCCGTTCTCCAGTGTAGGGTGTCTCTAATTCTGCTTCCCTCTTGCAGGGCACCCCATTTGCTGAGATTTGTGAACTCACAGATGTCCCTGAAGGTGTAATAGTGAGGACTATTGTTAGATTAGACGAGACTTGTCGTGAATTTAGAAATGCTGCTGCAATTATGGGCAACTCTGCACTGTACAAGAAAATGGAAACTGCATCTAATGTGATCAAGCGTGATATCGTGTTTGCAGCTAGCTTGTATATTACTGGAGTTTGATTAGGTCAGGAAGCCTTGATTTCATTTGCATTTCTAAAGGAACTGACGAAACACTTGTTGTACACTAAAATATGTTCGCCAAGGTGTGGACTTTGAGCAAGGATACCCTATACTTTGGCTAATTTGTACAGAAATTCAAGTCTTTCATATGTACATTTACCAATTTACAGTAAATTACACCCTGATTAGCTCAGAGAAATACATGAACTTAAAGATTTACTGTATGACACTCTTAAAATTTAGGTATGATTTTGAAGTTCTGCATCTATGTGTTTGTCTTAAAGTTGTTGCACAAGACTTGGGTTCTAGTTTATCACTTGAACGTGATTGATCCGGTCATCTTTGTATTTCTCTTTAGGTGACAAAGAAGGTCACAAAGTGCTCCCTCAATGTGGGTAACCAAAAAACAAAAGTGCTCCCTAACAATTGCTTAACTTGAGAACAAATAGAGCCTTTGTTTAACTATTGGAAAAAGATTACAAATTAGAAATTCAGTAGCAATAGAACAACAACTAAAACACGATTAAGAAGGATTTCAGATTTTACACAGCAAGAAAAGGGCATCCTTTATAATGCTATTTTCGTTTTAAACTTGAGACCTCTGGTTAATGGCTTAGGTAATTTCAATCATTCCATCACACCCCCTTAGCGGATATTTGGCTAATTTACGTTCTTTGTTTTAAAACAAGAAAGTAGCAGACTGACTGCTTGCTGGAAATAACAAGAGAAGGGAAATAGGGAAAAATCGTCTGAAATAATTCATTCAAATACAACCAAACAAAAGAGAGACAAGTTGAAGCCAAGCTTCACAGAAATACAAAATAACCAGATACTGCCTTTATCAAAGACTCAATTTCAGTTATCACTTCTGTTTGGTTTTCCTGAGATAAAATCAACCTGATCCACCAAAAATGATAGACAATTAGAAATTAATTTTGAGAATTACAATAACCAAAGAAATAAAATTAAACATTTTCCTATCATTCAATCATCTATTAAACCAACCCAAACTAGTCATTATTGTATATGTAATATTCCACTGTTTATAAAGTAATATTTCAACAATGAGAGTCGCGTTATAGTGTACTATTTGAGTTAGTTTGCTCAGATGTATGGGGACTTGCCCTACTCTTTCTTTATCGAGTTATAAATTAGAGTGAATACTAAATAGGTTAACAAACACTAAACCAATCTCATTTTGTGAGTTTCATATTTAAATTATTGAGTGTTCACGAAATTATCCTGAACTTTTTTTGGAATACCGTTGGAGGAATATGACATGCTAGGTGAATATCACGCTTCAAAAGCTCCTCCAAAGAATTCCAAGTGGCAATACATGTGGAAATTAATTTGAGTTAATAGATTAACCCGCAACCCCTCCCCCAAATTATTATTGTCTTTCGAGTGTCATATCTAAACTATCAGGTGTTCACCATGAACTCATAGTGTCACGTGAGATCATTTCTAAGACTTTTTCATCTCACGCGCCTCTCAGCAAGTTATCGCAAACATTTTCACATATACAAAAAGTTTCATTTGGTCATACCTCATCAACAGTAGAAGGAATCCAATCATTAGTAGCTGGATTCCCCTTGTAAACATGGCTTGGATCAGTAGCAGAATCAGCTCCTATATTGAAAGTGTTCCCATCATTCTCCACTTTGATAAATCCTGCTCCTGTCTGCATTTTTCCACAAAAAAAAGTTCATTAACCTTATTTTTTAAACCAAAAGCTACATTGCACTTGGATCCACTAAAAATACGGCCTCGAGCATGTCAGATCCTTTGAAATTGCATTATTTTTAGAGAACCCGAGCAGCATAGACACTTAAAGAACACAGTCAAACCTCTCTGTAACATCCATCCTCAATAACAACATTTCACTATAACAACTAAGTTTTCTTCGGAACCGATTTTTCACATTAGATTATAATATATGTTGAGTTAATGTTTAAAAGCACACCTAAAACATCATTTTTTTGTGAGTTTCATACCTCAACTATCTATTCTTCTATTTACCTACCTAATCTATCCCTTTCTCGCGAGTTTCATATCTCAACTATCACTACCTTTCTATTTAAACATATCTCGACGTTGAGTTGGCCTACACACGCCTATTGTTGATTGTGAACAAATATTTGGCCAACTCAGCATTGATGTGTGCTTTAATACAAGAAAAGTGCTAGTTTAGATAAAGAGAACAATGATAGTTGAGATATGAAACTCCCGAAAAAGTGTGCAAGTGTATTTTTTTACTATTAACTCTTATATGCTCTCTATAACAACATTCATTTTAGCAGCCAAAAAATATTTAGACAAACGATGTCGTTACCGAGAGGTTCGACTGTAATTGGATTTTTTTGGTAATAAGAGTGAGAGTAGTGACCGTGTGGTGCTGCTTGTCAATGCAATTAAGATCTTTGTAATACTCTGTTTCAATAAATTCCTCTGTCACTTGGCTGCCATTGTAAACCAATTTCTGCAAAACCAAAAGATATATGAATCCGATTGACGTTAATGTGATTTATAATCCCCAACTATGTTACTCAGACCCTCCAAAATGTTTCCGTTCCCATGTCAGATCCTTCAAAAATACAAACATTTTGTAGGATCCGACACAAACCTAGCGATGTTTTTGGAAGAATCTGACCAAACATAGATCCCCAAATCTTTTACATAATGGTTCTTGTTTACTATCACATCATATAGTTCGGTCCCCACCCCCGTCCCCCGTTGTCTTCCGTATGAGTAAACCGAAACATAGTTCATAGGTACTCTTTGATATATCGGGAAGAAAAAATTGTACATGACTCAACACTTAAAAGGGAGGTGCTATTTCTGTGCCATTGGATCAACAAAAGTGTGATTCAAATGGATCAACTACACTTCAATTCCAAGCTAGTTGAGGTTAGCTATACAAAAGGTTACTCCTCGTCATGTTCACTACTAAAAGTCATTGTTCAATGGTTACGTCCACGGATATTTTGATTAGATCGGTGAGAAAAGAAAAAATAGTAATGTTTTCGTATGAAAAAGGGATAAGACACAAGTACCCCTAAACTATGACCGAAATATCAGAGATATACCTTAACTAAAAGGTCCTATTACCCTGAACTCATTTTTCTTGTAATTTTGTACAACTTTGGGCTTACGTGGCAGTCGCACACTCTGTGACTCCACACAGTTGAGACGCGTGAGAGATATTTGGATGCCACGTAAGACAAAAAGGTGTATAAAAATACAAAAAAATGGGTTCAGGGGTAATAGGACCTTAGTTTAGTTAAGGTATGTCTCTGAGATTTCGATCATAGTCTAGAGGATACTTGTACCTTATTCCTATGAAAAACTTAGGAAGTTTCTCACTATTTTAGTGGGAAGTTATTCTCCACTATACATTTTCTTAGTAAAGCTAGTTCGATAGGAAATAAGTGGTAAAATCATGTCCTATTACACAAATTTTCCATTGAATTGTGGCGAGAAAAACCTTTATTTTCAGTAGTGGTTGCTTCATTTAACCTCATCTCGCTCCAATATTATATTTAAAAAAAGCTAGATTCTGTATCACTAGAAATTCTAAATCTACATTTTCTACTGATATATAAATCACCAACAAGAAGAAACCCCAAAAGTGAAAAAATGAGGGGAAAAAAAGCTTGACATGAAAATCATTCTCAAGGCATAGTTAAAAGTTCGACAAAATTCATTAACTTTAGCTAAAACATCATATTTGTATTAAAAATGCATCTAATATGTACAAATAATCTACTCAGAACCTATTAAACAAAAATAATTATGATTCAATACTTTCGATGCGGAGTATAATTTATGCAAAAAAAATTCATAAAATTTGCAAATAAATAGTAGGTATAAAACCATAACTTTTATATTAAGAGTTCAACTAGCTTCAAATCCTGAATCCGTCTCTACTAATTAAAACAAAACAAACAAATGTAGAGAAGGAGGTAGACCTGAGGATCGTTTTCGAGACGTTGGAATTCAAGATTTTCTGGAATTGTGTCATTAGAAGAAGGATAGAGATTGATGTGATCAACATAAGTTGAAGAATAATCACTTCGTTGAGGTTTAGTGTGTCTTTTTGGTGCAATGTCATCAAAATACTCTCTTGTTGCCTCTTCTATCTTTGTTTCTTCCTCTTTTGATAAATGAACATCACTTCTATTTGGTCTAATATTTCCATTCACTTCCATTTTCTCCTTCTTGTTGTTGTTAAAGATCTTGAAGTAAAAAAAGGGTAATATTATTTATTTGATGTTAGTTGAAGGCGTTCATCAATGTAATATCATGTGCTACAAATGTTCTAATGTAGTTAGATATCTTTGGGGGTAGATATTTCTTCCTTAAAAAGATATTTTGAAGGTTTGGAATTTGGTGGTAGGTAGGTTGGTTTTGTATATATATCTTCATTTTTACACATAAAAGATTTGGAAATAACAAACGAGAATCTCAAAGGATTATTTTTTTATGTTTGAATTGTAAGTGGTTATACAAGAATTTTTTTATACAAATATTGTTAAGTGCTTGGTTTTTGTGTGTTTCTTTTTAATAAGAGATTTTTATTTTTATACGTAGCAGATTTGAAAATAATATACATGAGTTTTGAAAAGATTATTTTGTTCTATTCAAATGATAAGTGGCCATATAAGACCATTTCAGTCGAAGGAGTTGGTCATTATTTATGTTTTGTATGAAAAACATTAGGTTCAAAAGAACTTGATCGCGTAAAGAGATTTTTTTTTGCATGAATTCATTACTTACTCAAATTTAAGTTATGCTTTAATTTGATATCCATTATATTTAGTGTCATTATGATGAGTTTTTACATATAAATTTATAGTACGTGTCGATAGTAATAAGTTGAGATGAATGGTACCGAAATGGGAGATCCACCATCCCTACCTTCCGTTTAAACTTATGTAACTTAATTCAAAGTGCGAAGGTTAAATTAACTAATTTTCTGTATGAATTTGAACATAAAATCTTGTACTTATTATTTTTTTAAAAAAATATTTTGACAATACATAACAAAAAGCTATAATTAGTTGCAATATTAACAAGGGATAAGACACAAGTATCCCCTAGATTATGATCGAAATCCCAGAGACACACCTTAACTAATCTAAGGTCCTACTACCCCCCTAATCTCATTTTTTGTGTAATTTTGTATACCTTTTGGCTTATGTGGCACACTCCGTGACTCCACTTAAGTGAAGCGCGTGGGAGATATTTGGAGGCCACGTAGGCCAAAAAGATGTACAAAATTATAAAAAAAATGTTCAGGTAGGTAATAGGACCTTAGTTTAGTTAAGGTGTGTCTGAGATTTTGGTTATAGTCTAGAGGGGGTACTAGTGCCTTATCCCTATTAACAATTCAAAAATTAATTACAATGTATTTGAAATTATCGTGGGTTAAATATAAAATCTTTTTAACTTTCTAAATAGTAACAACGGCACATAAAATGAAACAAAAAGGAGTGTAGGTTTAGGATTATGTTAATTTCGCACTTGATATTATTTATATTAAATAGATATAAACACCTGATGCAAATAAATATTTATCGCACTAGATACTTTTTTTAATTAGATAAATATCTTATGAATCTTATCCACTCATGAAAGAAGTTGTTGAGTGGTCTCTTTCAAGGGAAACAATCGAGTGGTTGTGTGAACTCCCTCAAAAATATGTACTCTCAAAGATGGGTGGATTTCATTAAAACTTGTCATACCTTGTCTCTCTACTTTTCGTTTTTCTTTTATTTATTTCTTCAATTAATTTAAATTTGCAGTGTATAATAATATAATTTTATAGGTGAAGTCCGAAGAGGATGTAATGTACACAAATTTTACTTATATTATTTTAAGTAGAGATAGATAAATTATTTTCAAAAGACTTTGGACTCAAATAACGCATATCAAAGTAATTTGAAAAAGAAAAATATAAAAATAAAGAGGACATGATAAAATAAAGTTAAAGGATAAAAATACACACTTAAATTTTCCTAGTATCTTGAGTTTTATACCTGAATTAGTCTCTGGGAATGTGTGTTGCACGTTTGTCCAATGTCAACATATATAATATTTAAAATAATATAAATAATATTAATAAACATGTAAATAATGACTATTAAAAATTTAAAAGTAACGTACAATAATTGTAGCTATATATAATAATTTGAATTAATTTGACCTTTTTCTTGTGTGGATTTTATGATATATGTTTCTCCATCTTTTGATATTTCAACAACAAATAGTTCGAGTATGAACATGAGCAACATGATCAGTGATGTTTGCAAATGCTTCAAGTCTTAAAGTTTGTATCTTGTCTTAAGAAATTGTAGCATTCTCCTTTCATAAAGTCTCATACTCTAGTATATTATTGTCAATTTCATGGCTCAACACGTGTAAAAAATAAATAAAAATTCTTGTGATAGAGATAGTTAATTAATAATTAGTGATATCATAAAATTTAATCAATATTACATATATATAAATCATAGTTGTACATACATGCATCCTTTTGTTTAATTCAAGATATATATATATATATATATCATAGTTGTACATACTACATGCATCCTTTGTTTAATTCAAGATTATAAATTATAATACATGTAAATTTGACAAAATAATTTTAGGAAACCTTTTAAAATATAATCATAATGTTTAAAATTTAACAAAATCTATCACCATGTGTAAATATCCCAAAAAAAAGGGAAAAAGTTCAAAGAACTAATAATCATGTAATATCTTTTATACTTTTCATAAATCTTAATCTTAGACATATATTACATTTTTCTACTTATTCTATTATATTTTTGTAAAATATTAATTGTCAAAAATTGAGTACCTGATGTTGTGATTGAGAAGTGAAGAATACACAACTGCAAATTTAAATATGAAATGTAGAGAAACAAATAAGAATTAGTTAGCGAAAAAATTTCAAAAAATTGGCAAATAATAATTGTCAGAAAATGAGTACCGCATGATATTGTGATTGAAAAGTGAAGAATACACAACTGCAAATTTAACTTTGAAATGTAGAGAAACAAATAAGAACATGATCCATGTATAACAGTTTATATATCAGATTCTCTAAGAAAAAAAATGAGAACAAAATTCTCTCCTCCAACATTAATCCACAAAATTCATGGTTTTTTCTCTCCTTTCTTTCCTATCAAAATGATCTGTATATATTTGATTATATAGATGATTATGGTCTTTTATTATGAATTTAATTCAATGTTAACTCTTCACATTCTTTATATTTATGTTAAATCTTCACATTCTTTATATTTTAATAGTAATGATTCACAGTTTTAATAGATGAATGCAATCTTTTATTATGTTTTTAATGAAAAACTAACTTTTCAAATTCTTTAGACATTTTACTATTTCTTTGAAAAAAGTATATTTCTGGCATCCCATAATATTTAATATATATTCTAACTAATAATATATGATTTTAAAAAAAAGATTTTAGTATAGGGATAAAATGGTATTTCAACTTTACACTTAGGCGCTTTCCACTTTTGGTAATACTAGTCTCTGAAAACGTGCTTTGCACGTTTGTCCAATGTCAACATATATAATTTTAAAAATAATACAAATAGTATTAATAAACATGTAAATAATGACTAATTAAAAATTTAAAAATAATGTACAATAACTTATAGCTATATATAATAATTTGAATTAATTTCATCATCACTCATTAATTAAATATTTTCACCTCAAAAGATAAAAAGAAGAAAGAATCTCGTTTGTTATGCATGTTTTACACTTTACAATTACAATAAATAAAAGTATTGTTTGTTATCTAACATGTTAAACTTTTTAGATGACTTGAATCCATATGTATAAAAATGATCCATGTATAGCAGTTTATATATGAGTATTTACTAATAATATTTGTAACATTTCATATATATAGCACTCTTCCTGACACAAACTTTAAGTCAAATTAAGATAGAATACTTAAGTTAATTAAACAAGGGTGGGAAGGAAATATGTTTACAAATTACAATACACATATAAGAAGTCCATATTGTAACTAAATAATTAAATTTTAATATAACTATTCTCCAATAAGTTTGTGAACGTTTTCTATCTAAATATTAATAAAAATACTTTTAAAATAAGTGTTTTAAAAAATTTGGCCAAACAAGCTCTAAAACTTCAACTAATTTGGGAGCTAGTTGATTAGTTATGTAACGCCTCAAGTGACCCCAATTCTCTTAAAGATTGTTAAAATATAGAGACATGGTAAACTGCGCATGTCATCAATTTCAGCAAATTCAAAATTTCCTTCAACTTCAGCATCATATTTAAACTAATTGGCTCAAGGCGATCGGACAAGCATTGCTTTGTCCGACTCAACAATCATTTTTTCTGCATTGGCTCTCCTTCCTTGCATTTGTTCAACCCATATATCAAGCCCTCAAGTCCAACAAGCTCATCGTCTTGGACATCATTATTAGCACTGTAACTACATAAACAAAATCTATTTTCATCTCGGAAGACACCACTAAATTGTCCTTGCTGGTTCTCCTTTTTGCTAATATCATATATATTTAGTTTAAACCAACTTGAAGAAAGAGGAACCGAATTGCATCTAACATGACGAGCCATACGATAATGACCCACAAATTCTCTAAGCCACTCACTAATCTCATAACTTTGCTTATCACAAGTTAATAGTCTGGTTTCAACATACCTGCAACACGAAAAGTTAAAAGTTACATAGTATAACGACGACTGAATATCACATTTCATAACTTTGCTTACCACAAGTTATTAGTCTGTTTTCAACATACCTTCAATACGAAAAGTTAAAAGTTACATCTTAGGATAATGACGACTGAAAATCACATTTCATAATAAATTAGAATTTCAGTAATTAATCAATACACTTCAAATACCTTTGCATATCAAAGCAATAATATCCCGGCTTGCCAATGTCCGTGACGAAGTTGTGAATTTCAGAATTGTCTGTAACCATATCATCTGTAACATCTCGCAATTTGAAATAACTAGGAAGAAACTTATAATTGGAAATAGTCATTTTTGGAAAGAATTAAAATCTGGAAAATTGAGTTTTGGTCAACTTCAAACGGCCATAATTCCTAGCTCATGATGAGTTAGGTGTATTTCCAGATATGGTTGCAAAGCTCTTGGAAGGATCTTTCCAACGCCGCTGAGTTTGCGCAAATCCAAGTTCGTATAAGTGAGTTATGCCCTTTGGAAGTTATGTTGTTAGAATAAGAAAAGTCCAATCCGGATTTTTAAAGGGTAGTTTGGTCTTTTCCTTACCCTTTTATTTTAATTCATTTTTTGTAATTAATTAGGGGCCTAAGCTGAATTAGATCAGTTTACGCTTTTGGAAGAAGGGTTAGGGTTTTGAGAGAAGAGAAAAGAAGAGGAGAAAGAAGAAGAATCGCCAAAATCGTCGAAGTTTAACTTGTGGAATTCGTCGGGGGTGATCCCTACAAGGTATGTGATACTCTCATAGCGCTGGGTTCGTTCACCCACGCGCCAAACATGTTCAGTTCAGTGAAATTCGTCCTAAAAGAGTTTGAAAGTTGATGTTCTTGACATGAATTCTTGAATTTGAATGTTGTTCTTGAATAGGGATGAATTGAGAAGTTTCTGAGTTCGTTACGTCGCATTATAGAGTCGTTTCGAGTTAGGTTCTTAAGTACTTTTGTTGGGTATTTATATCTAAAAGTAATTTGAGAAAAAGAACCGAGTTTGGGTGAATTGGGGCCGGAAAACGAAGAAGAAATTTCGTTGGACGAAATCAGAGGGTGGCCGCGTGTCGCGCGCCTAGTGCCCATATTTGAAGTTTTAGCTTTGCGTCGCGGAGCTGACACGAGGTGTTCTGCCTCAAAAGACGTTTTTGGAACCAAAATTTAATTATGCCTCCGCGTCGCGGACCCACCTTCAAATCTTAATTTTCGGTCTTTTCTCATGTTTAGCTATCTAAAATCATTCCTAAACAACATGAGATCTTTCCAAACACCAATCATAATCCTTGAATCCATAATTCAATTCAAGGATCAGTTAAGAGTCAAGTCAAGAGCAGTTAAGATCAAAGTCAAGAGAAGTCAAGAGTCAGTAAGAGAAGTTCATTTCAAATTTTCATAAGTCTTTTACAAATGTTTTAACTTTGTTTTAACATTTAAGTTTTGAGTTCAGTAAAGAGTAAAACTTGAAGTTCATTTCTTCAAAAGTATATGGGGACTATGTATTCCCAAAGAGTTTAAAATGTTTTCACATTTAAACAAGAAAGGAAACCTTGATTTCCAAAGAGCCTTCGGGCTAGTTTTCAGAAAAGAGTAAATGCTTTCATAATTAACCAAGAGGGGAAACTTTGATTTCCAAGATAGCCTTTGAGCTAAGTTTTTGAGCACTAATCTCAAATCACAGAAGAAGTATGTTTTTAAACATAAAGAACTAAGTATATTTTTGGGAGTAGTATTGAGCACCGATATGGGGATGCGAGTTCATATTAACTCAAGTCTCCATAAACCATGTAGCCATCATGGGTAAAAAAGGGTCATACTTTTTAGATGAATCATTTTCGCATAGACTAGTGGATCCACTTAGTGAGTTAGCTTCCTATATCACGGCAAGGTATAGGATGGGCCTCGACAACGTGAGGTAAAGCGTTGTATCATCACTATATATAGCTCTTAAGTGATGGTTGTCGGTTAGAGAAACTCCCACATCAGTAGTAGCATGGTTCCTCAAGGGGTTCTGCTTAGTGTGAATGGGGGTATGTGACTTCATTCATGCATTGCACAAGTAGACTTTGAGAGGGAGCACGGTTTGTTTTTTTATGATATTATGATTATGAATTGACAACATGTTTTCAACAGTTTTTCTTTATATTGCACTTGTTTTAAACTGCTTTATAATGAAATGAGTTTATTTAAGTATTCAGGAGTTGAGAAGAGCCAAGGTAAGTGTTTCTTTCATAATCTTTTTCGAGCCTATGTTGTTTAGCTTTCCAACTCGCATACTCGTACATTCAATGTACTGATGCCAGTTGGCCTGCATCGTCTTATGATGCAGATGCAGGTAAGCAGGATCGGCATCCGGCGCATTCGTTGATCCAGTGAGCAGTTCAGAGTCTGTTGGCGAGCCTCTTTGCATTTCAGAGGACTCATTTACATTGCTTTCAGTTTTAGTATTAGTTCATTATGATGTCGTGGGCCTGTCCCGACATCCATCTCAGTTGTTTAGAGGCTTCATAGATAGTCAGACAATCAGTTAGTTAATTCAGTTGTCTTTACTTTTCATTTCATATATTAAAGACTTGAGTTTGCCTTAATGGCCAGTTGAATGTTCCTTTATGACATTCTAGTTCCTTCATAAATGTTTATGTGATGAGTTAAGTCTTTCGCTGAGTTAGTAAGCCAGACCAAGGGTTCGCTTGGGGCCAACAATGATCTTCGAGTGCCGGCCACGCCCAGGGTGTAGGCTCGGGGCGTGACATCATCGTTTCATGATTACACAAGAGATTGTAGGACACTCTTTCGAATGATATTGTGTGAAGTGAGCATGTCAGCAGTATGATCCGGCTAAGACAAACCGAAGACCAGTTTGCTCCCAATATATTTCCAATAAGAGTATAGTACGGATATGACATGTAGAACATTGTTGGTCTCTGATATTTCCTATTTTTATTAAAGTCTAGAACATTAAAACCTAGTCCCTTGCAAGCCAATATATCAGCCACAGACATGACCGGATCGTATATATATTTCTATATGGCCAATCCACTTAGCATCTTCTTTTAGTTGGAGAACTAAAGCAAATTGAACCTGTGGACTTAAATCGTACTCAATACTCTCAAACAGTATATTACCACCTGAACATGCGTACATGAGCCTAACACGTCTTTGAATTGTTGTTGTATGATCTTATTATTTTCGAGATCATCTAGCATTCCAACATAGAATTAAGACTTCTTCACATGTTGTATTAGCTATCTAATACTTCCAACCAGTTCTACTTAATTTACACATGTTGACTCTATGTCACGTCCCGAGCCTACACCCTGGACGTGACCGACACTCGAAAAACATTGCTGGTGTTATGCAGTAATTTTACTATCTTTAAAAAAATCACTTTTTGAAATGTTCTAAGTATAAAATAATTTGAGAAAAATACTTAGAAAAGAGTCATCACTTAATGTTTTCAAAGAAATTAAGAAAACTTATAATTTAAAAAGACTCTAACAGATTTAGTCATTAAAAATTTAGAGAAAATGGATAAGAGGTTCCCATTTATACTTCAAGAAGATTTTTAAAGCATTTGAAGTGCCCGCTAACACGGAGTTATCCTTCGACTTGGTTAGAATATATTTTGACTATTTTTTGGTAAAATGTTTATAAAAATAATTTATAATATTGACTTGAAAAAATAGTTAAACAAAGAATAATTTTTTATTTTTAAGAAAAGGGGATCTTAATTGAAACATTTGAATTAAAGACAGATGATTAGAATTTTAACAGAAACTAGATTAATTAAAATTTATTTGAATCATTTTAGAAATAATAATTTGAACCAAATCAAATAAAAGGGTTAGAATTAATACAAATAATAATAAGAGTAAAATAAGAAAGTTAGAATGAGGGCCTTTTTGCCCTAATTCTCAAATTAGGTGGACCTCTTGGCCCATTTTCGCTTGAACCTGTTGTGCAAAAGATGGGCTTTGGCCTATTTTCGCCTCCTGAAAATCTGCATATACAATGAGTGTATACTCATGTATATAAGCTATATTTTATCTCATTTGTTGTATATCAGACTGTACACAGACTGTATGCAGCCTAATTCAGATTCCAAGCACCTGTTTTAATTTTTTGGACCGGTATATGTTGCACTCAACCTGTATATTAGTGTATACTGAATGTATACGATCAGTATATCAGCCTGTTTTCAGCTTTTCGAGACCTATATTTTGCTTCCCTTGCAACATATATCAACTTTCATCTTAGAACAGTGACCATGAGCTGATTCGAGAGGGATTCGACTCAGAAAATGCAAGGATTAGAGTCAAATAGACTCGGCCAATGTCACATGTAAACAAAGAGTAATAAGATTAGCATTCACACTTAAACCATTTCACAAGAAAACCATCTTTAGTATAAAACACAATCAAACATGACTAAAGCAATTTTCAGCATACACAAGAGAGAAATAGAACATATATCCTCATATGCAAATAGAGGCCAACCAATGAAAGCCTATGAACACTAACTCAGGTATCATTCTTTCAACATAAATTAGAGACAATGGAGAAAAATAACAAGAAGTGTTGAGAACTTTTCTCCAAGTTTTGATTGATTTTAAAGAAAGTTTTCAAACATTATTTTACATCTACAATATAAGGAGAACAAACTAGTTATAAACTAGTGTTAAATAGTCAAAGTATCAAGCCAAAACAACCTTGTCCCCTCTAGTTTTAAGGATGATTAGCCTAACTTCAAACAAATGCATGCAAAGTAAGCTAAACCATGGAAATTTAATCCAAAACAAATGAACTTCTGTTAAAGTGAGGACAAAGTAAATGGATTTAAATGAAAATATGTTGGAATATTAATGGCAACATTCTCAATTAAAACTAGACTTAAAAAGTGAGACTTTACAGAGAACATAAATTTCTGATTTTGAACAAAAGAGAAGCTATCCTTCTAAATTATTCTAGCTATAGCAATACTGAGACCATTCTAGAGTGAGAAAACAAGATACGAAATTAGAGAGAAATTATCCTACATGGGAAAGACATCACTGTAAGATCCAAATGCCTTCAATTGGAACAGTGACATCAAGAACACATTGAACATTAAGTTCAAATAGGCAAAAATGACATACATCATCCATTAAAGATGATACTAGAAGCTGTAACACCATTTGTGCTTGCACAAATCCCATGTCGTTTTTGAATGCTTTCAATTTGTCTGCCATTATAATTTCGTCCTTAACGCAGATTCGCTGCCAAAATAGTGTTCAATGCTAGGCAACCTCTAAAGAAGAAATAAAACTATAAAAATAAAAATAAATTGTTAGTGCATGAGAATATATGAAATAAATGCAAGAATAATAAAATATTAGATAAAATAGATTATGCATGTGATTTTGTAAAATAAGAATTTTAGGTTGGAGGCAATGATTTAAGTCTAAGACGAGTGGACGAGAGTGAGGTATTAGCTAGTAGGCTCTAACCAACTGGTAGACGGTTCCCTTTCCCCCAAATCAATGAAGAAGGGAGACGTAAGTTGATTCTTCCGAAGAACCAGAAGTGAAGCGCTATGCCGGGGCGGGGGGACGGAAAAGAAAATGGATCCGAAGAAAAAAATTGGGGTTTCCAATGCTTCTCCACGCTCAACGAGATGCACCAACCTCGGGATGCTTTTGTAACATCCGGCAATTTGAAATAATTATGAAGGGGCTTGAAATTGGAATTAGTCATTTTTGGAAAGAATTCAAAAATCTTGAAATTTAGCCAAGTATGAGAAAAAGTGAGTTTTTGGCAAATTTTGAACAGTCATAACTCCTAGATCAGGATGATTTAGGTGTAGTTCCAGTTATGTTTGCGAAGCTCGTGGAATGATCTTTCCAACGCCGTCTAGTTTGCTCGATTCCGAGTTTGTATGAGTGAGTTGTGCCCTTGGAAGTTGGGCAGTTGGCAGGGAAGTTCGTCCGGAAATTTTAAGGGTATTTTGGTCTTTTCCCTAACCAGTTCTTTTGGATATATTAATGTGTTAGACTGATTTTAGATCAGTTTTTCCCTTTCTTTTTAAAGAGTGAGAGTGAGGGTTTGTGAGTGAAGAGGAGAAGAAGAGGAGAAGGAGAAGGAGAAGGAGAAGAAGAGCAAGGTTTCGTCAAAGATCGTCGTGGATATCGTCGGGGATGATCCCTATTAGGTATGTGAGTTCATAGTGTTGGGTTGGTTCTTTCCCCCACACGCCAGATTCGTTTTATTTCCGATAAAATATTGGTTGTGTTGTTGAAGTTGTTGGTTGTGTTTGTTGAAGTTGTTGGCTGGGTTTGTGTTGAAGTTCTTGTTGATTTGGGACATGTTTTCGGTTGTGATTTTGAGTTGAATCTATTGTATATTAAGGGTCTTTATGATTCTAAGTGTGGTGCTGGAACCTTTGAGGTTGAGAAGGTTTAGAGTTGGAGAAATGAAGGGGAAAAAGTCGGATTTTCTGGGGGAAAAGGGCTGGGGCGTCGCACCAGCCAGCGCCCCCCAAAAGGGGTTCTGAATTTCCCCCCTTGGGGCGGCGCTCCTGGCAGAGCGCCCAGCAGGCCCCTCTGAAGTTTGAGGGCTGGCGCCCCGCGTCTCTTAGAGCGCCAAGGACGCCAATCCTTCCCTTTCATTTCCCACTTTTTCATACATGTTCCTTGGTAAAGTACTTATGTTTTATAGTTGTTTCCAGTACTCTAAGATACATCTAAATATCCCAAACTCATCCATAAATGTGTGATCATACACCTTGAATTCATAATCCAATTCGAGGAAAGTTAGGATCCAAGTCCAGTGAAGTTAGAGTCAAGTTTAAAAGTTAAGAAGCAAGTCTTTAAAGTTTTTCAAGAGTTTTTATTGAACATTTTAACTTCATTTTAAGGCTCAAGTTTCAAGTCAAGTAAAGAGTCTCAAGTTTCAAGTTAAGTCAAGAGTATAAAGTTGAGTTCTTTTCTCAAAAGCTATGAGGGAACTAAGTATTCCCAAAGAAGTTTATAAATGTTTTTTTTACATTTGAGTAAGAGGGGAACCATGTTTTTCAAAAGAGCCTTTGGGCTAAGTTTTGAGTAATTATCTCAACTAAAGAAAGATGTGTTTAAAGACACTTATGAGCCAAAGTATTTTTGGGAGTAGTATTGAGCACCGAATTGGGGACACGAGTTCATATTAACTCCACTCTCCATAAGAACCATGAGCCAACATGGGACTTGACGGATCATTCTTTTTAGGTGATCACGTAAGATTAAGCTAGTGGATCCACTAAGTTAAAGTAAGGTCCTATATCACGGCAAGGTATAGGATGGTCCTTGGGAAACGTGAGGTAAAACGTTGTATCATCAC
>JAJONZ010013670.1:0-27407 GCA_029582445.1 Solanum paucissectum | reverse complement strand
CTGTTTTCCTTTAAAAAAAAGGGGCTTGGAGCCTTTTTTTCACTTAAAAAACGTCTTCAGCAATTTTTCAAAAAAATAGGTTCAAATGGGATTTGAACCCACAACCTCAACCTTCTAAAGTTGCCCTCCTACCATGGCACCACAAGCCACTTTTGTTCTGTGGGTGGCACACTTAATATTTATATAAATATTATGTATATATACCTATGTATATATAGAGTTTCCGTCGAAGTTCGGGGGTGGCGTGGCACCCCCACTGCCCTTCATAGGTCCGCCCCTGAGTCTGGAGCTACCATCAAACTCCAGACAATGTTACGGGTTTCCAGAATTAGAAGATAATCTGGCTTATAAAGGCCACTACTATGGAGGTCTTGGTGGAAAGAATTTCCTGGTGTATTTATTCGTAAGAAGTTACTGATTATTACATGCCATGACATTGTAAATTTAGTTATTTAATTCACATCGAGTTAGCCACTACTATCCTTCATCTGTATGGTAGATAACTTACCTATCCTATAAGCAGTGGCGGAGGGAGGATTTTCATCAAGGGGGTTCAAAAAAAAATTAATCACATAAATAATATCCACAAATAAACGGGTCGAATCGGATATAAACGGGTCGGATTAAACGGTCGAATCAAGAAGAAAAGGGTTTTTTAGTATTTGACTTTATAATTAGAGATTAAACTAATAAATTCTAAATTCCCAATCAGCGTTTTATTTTTTTGGAACTAAACATCATTTTCTGATTGCATTAATATTATTTTTTTAAAATTAAAACGCCTAAAATACAAGCAAATAAAAGAAATGCCTCTGTCTGGATTCGAACACGCGACCTCGCGTGCAGTAGAGCGAATTCCTGAACCCCCAACGCCACTGAGCTATGCCTTTGGTGTATGTTCAGGGGGTTCAATAATATATATATACACGTATATTAAAAATTTAATCTTATATATATAGTGTAATTTTTCGACGAAGAGGGTTCGGATGAACCCCCTTCGTTCAACGTAAATCCGCCCCTGCCTATAAGTAGAAAAATGCTTATGCTTTATAACATAGCTAAAAATGTTTCCATCTATTGATCAGTAAATAGACTTCAGTTTATTGATGTAACTAAAAAAATAAGAGTTGATTGCAAATTCACTTGCAATCTCCAACAATAGATTCAGAATAATCACTTTGGTAAGTGATCCCTTTCGCATCACATATCTGAATGACAAGTAAAAAGTTCGAGTAGTGTGATCCCAATAAAATAAATAACAAAGCACAATCAATTCTATCAGTAAAGTCTCAAGTTAGAGTAATCTTCTCTTCAAAATTTTCTCTCTTCAAAATGGCCCAGTAGTTTGGGCTTGGGACTTTCATGGAGGTCTCAAGTTCGAAACCCCTTGCCAGCGAAAGCAAGGGGTTTGCCTTCTGGGTTGAGCTCATCACACAGGGCTTGCCTAGTGCGGGTTACCTCTTCTATGTAGTGGCGGATCCAAGATTTGAAGGCTATGTGTGTTCACTTCCTTTAACGTAAAGTTGCTTGCCAAGAAGGGTTTCCGTCTAAATACTTATATTTTTATAGTTTAGTTAGTAAATGAAGTATTAAAAATAGAAAAGTGAAAAATAATAAATCGAAAAGGAAAAAGAAACAATGAATAGGTATAAAAAAGAAGAGTAAAAATAAAAAAAGAAATTCAGTTAGTTGGGATTCGAACCCTCGAAGTTGAAGGTATCAACATAAGCCTTAACTTTGCTCTGTGAACCAAAGCACCCATCAGCCCTTTTTGTCTAGTGGGTGCTCACGTTTTCAGTAGTTTCTATAAGCATATACAAAATTTTCGTCGGAGTTAATGGGTGCTCGAGCACCCGATACTTCCTATGTGGGTCCGCCCCTGCTCATATGTGGTTTGCGAGCTATTGCATAGAAGCGGGGGTTTTACCTTGTGCGCGCACACTCAAAGGTTAGCGGCTGCGGGTTTCCTTTGTTATAAAAAAAAATGAAATAAGATAGATCCAACTAAGCAGCATATAGAAAACGGTAGTGTCCGAGCTCAAGCATGTAAAGCTTGATGTATAAGCAGAATATCAACATGAGTAGGCTTTATGTCGAAATCATATATCTAAAGATTAGCATGGTTATTCATCACAATAGAAAAACAAGAGTCATCGAGCAAGTTGAACAGAGGAGGCTACGTAGAGAAAGGACTACCATCTATATGTTGAAAATCTAATACAAGTAGAGCTTAGCACAACAAACAATGCACAAAATACAACTCTCTCAGCAAACTACAACACACTACAATCCTCATTTATCACAATTTCATTACTCATACACAAAACAGTCATTATCATCCAATCACATTCAAGACAAAAGAATCAGAGTGCATCGGCGTACCTTGAGGCGGTGACAAAGGGTTAGAAATCGATGGCGGACGAAGGATACGGAGATGGAAACTACGAAATCGAAGACGAAGAAGATGAAACTTCAGATCAATTTTGTGAGCTCAGAGCTGTCGCTTCAGAAGGGAATGGAGAAAGAGAGATCGAAAATTTAGGAATTTGGAAATCTTTTGTAAGTAAAAGTATTTATTTTTATTGAATGAAATAGAATTTAGCTTTTTTATTGGATATTTCAAGTAAGTGTCGCTAAAAAGTTTACTTTTACCGGCTAATGGTTAATTGCCCCTAAATAATTAGGTTTAAAACATATTTAGCAGCACTTATATTATTGCCATTAAATAATTACTGCTAAAAGAGAATTTTGTAGTAGTGTACTTTGGTGTTTATGTAAAAAATTATGTAATACAACATAAACAATTATTATAGAAGGTGTTTTTGTAAAAGATAAAAAGTTTGGTATAGAATTTAAATTTTTAAAAGATCCCAAATAATGAGATTTGACCCAAATACTACTTTTTTCTAATATTTGGAAATTTGGGTTATTTGCCAAAAAAATTTGCTAAATAATAATAAATTATATGGACAAATACTATTTGCCAAATTTTACTTAGGAAATCTATGGCCAAACGGGTCACCCAAACCATTGCCATCCCTGTCTAGGAGGGCATTGTTTTGTGGCCCAATATATAGGGGTTCCTTTTTATTATTTTGAAGGCATTATTATTAGAATATAATTTGACTTTTTTTTTTTTTGTATATTAGTATTTGATATTTATCTTACATCCTTGTAAAGACATTCTTCAAAAACAAAAGATTAATTTTAAGTGTAGGCTTAATTTAATAAGTTTGAATTCAAGATAACTACTTAACAAGATTGTACAATCACTTTATTAAGTTATGGATTTATTTAAATAATAATGTTTGGCAACTTCTTATCATATTTATTGACAAAAAATTGATCTATTGACAAAAAATTCTATCGAAATTAATGAACCATATAATATTAATTTATGAATAGCGTATTTTTAAAATATTCATTTGATTTGTGCACAACATTTCTATTTTGGATATTTAGGGTTAAAAGTGGATTACGATTTAGGAATGTAACAATGTTTCATGCCATTATTTATATTTAGACACATAAATCATGTTTTGGGTTGATTATTCATGACATTGTTTCATGCCTTCTTTGTTAAAATTGTTAAACAATAAACAAATAATGAGGGAATGTGAATACAATAATCCTATTATTTATTTATAAATTGATTTGTTTTTACAAGTAATATAATAATTATATTCTATTGAGGTGCATATTATGATTGCAAATATTGGAGATGTACTTAATTAGTTTCTAAAAATATAGTATCATTGCTTAATATTTTAATGTATAAAATTGTCTGATTAAAAAATTGAAACAGTGTAAAAAAAACATAAAATTGGAGTCTTTCAAATGTTATTTCATAAAAAAAATCGGAAACAAAAAATAACATAAAAAATATATTTTTAATAATTCAAAATACTGTCAATCTGGAATTATTTTTAAAAATAATTTACAAAAAACACAAATTGACTTATTTGAAAATAATAAAAAATATCCACAATGGATGATGAAGTCTTCTTAAAATTAATTTATATTGAATCAACAAAATTATTTTAAAATCTGAAAAAAAAAAATGCAAACATAAAAAAAATGAAAATAACCTAAAAATGGAATTTAGAAATATATTTTAAAAAAATTAAAAAAAGAAATAAATAACTAAAAAACTAAATAAAATTAACCTAGAAACAAACATGCACAATATAAATAAAATTTGAATTGAAATCAGTTATTTTATTGCCAGGCTGATCCTAAATATTTGCTCCGTTTGGCTCCTCCTTTATAGCAAACACGTTCATCCCTCCCTTTTTATAGCGTATATTATATTAAGAAGAAATAATTATAGGCAACTAAATCGATAGACTACTTGTAAAATCTCGCTAATTGAAAGAACTAGAAAGAGTTAGAATTGGAAATAGTCATTTTAGGAAAGAATGAAAAATCTGGAAAATTTGTTAAGTTATGTTAAGTTTGGGTTTTTGGTCAACTTCAAATGACCATAACTCCTAGCTTAGGATGAGTTAGATGTTCTTCCAGACACCGTAGGAAAGCTATTGGAATTTTCTTTCCAACGCCGCCGAGTTTGCGCGATTCCGAGTTCATATGAGTGAGATATGCCCATTTGAAGTTGGGATGTTCAAATAAAGAAAGTCTAAACCGGATTTTGGAAGGATATTTTGGTATTTACCATGCCCAATTAAATTAATAAGTTTTTGGTAATTACTTAGGGGTCTAAACTGAACTTGGTCAGTTTACGCTTTTGACAATTAAGTTAGGGTTTTGAGAGAAGAGAAAAAAGGAGGAGAAAAGAGGAGAAGGAGCAAGAATCGTCAAGTTCTTCAAGAATCGCTTGTGGATTTCATCAAGGGGTGATCCCTACGAGGTATGTGAGACTTTCATAACGTTGGGCTCGTTCACCCACGTGCCAAACATGTTTATTTCAGCGTGAATTCGTCCTAAAAGGGTTGAAAGTTTGATGTTCTTGATATGTATTCTTGAATTTGATGGCATTCTTGAATTGGGCTGAGATTGAGAAGTTTCAAAGATCATTACGTCGAACTATAGAGTTGTTTTGAGTTAGGTTCTTAGATACATTTGTTGGGTATTTGAATCGAAAGAGAATTTGAGGAAAATAACTGAGTTTAGGCGAATTGGAGGTGGAAAACGAAGAAGGAACAAGTCGGGTAAATCTGGGTACCAGGTCCGCGTCGCGGACCTATTCCTCAGATTAGGAAAATCCTCCCTCGCGTCGCGGAGCGGTCACGGACCATTCTGCCTCAAAAATTATTTTCATGACCAAAAATTTAAATACATCTCCGCGTCGCGGACTAGTTTCCAGACAGTGATTTCTTGATCTTTTCTCATGTTTAACTATCTAAAAACACTCCTAAACATCATGAGATCGTTCCTATCACAAATCACAATCCTTGAATCCAAAATTCAATTCAAGGAAGGTTAAGAGTCAAGTCAAGAGAAGTTCATAAAGTATTTCAAAAGTCTTTCACAAACGTTTTAACTTTGTTTTAAGACTTAAGCTCTGAGTTGAGTAAAAAGTAAGAGTAAAAGTTCATTTCTTCAAAGATTATACGGGAACTAAGTATTCCCAACAGTTAAAAATATTTTCACATTTGAGCAAGAAAGGGAACATCGATTCTAAGAGAGCTTTTGAGCTAAGTTTTGAGTAATTATTTCAAACCAAAGAAAGAAGTTTTGTTATAAAAAACATATGAGCTAAGTATATTTTGAGAGTAGTATTGAGCACCGATATGGAGATGCGAGTTCATAATAACTGAAGTCTCCATAAACCATGTAGCCATCATGGGTAGTAAAGGATCATACTTTTTAGATGATTCCTTAAGTGATTTTTAGGAGAGACTAGTGGATCCACTTAGTTAAGGCGTTCTATATGACGGTAAAGTATAGGACAGTTCTGGCAGCGTGGGCAAGACGATGTATTACCACTTAGGCTCATAGTGGTGGTTTTCAGTTAGAGAAACTCACAAAAACTATATTACTTTATTATATGAGTAAGGTTGAGTTTTTTTATTGCATTTTCTTTAACGAACTAAGTTGTTTTCTACTGTTTTAAAAGTTTTCTATATATTGCATGTGTATTGTTGCTTTATATTGAGTTAAGCTATTCATGAGTTAAGTAAAGACAAGGTAAGTGTTTCTTTCAGATTCCTTTCAAGCTTATGTTATGTTTAGTATTTCCCCTCGCATACTCGTACATTCAATGTACTGATGCCATTTGGCCTGCATCGTTTTATAATGCAAACACAGCTAATCAGGATCATCATCCAGGGCCCCGTTGATCCAGTTGAGCACTCAGAGTCAGTTGGTGAGCCTCCTTACTATTCGGAGGACTCTTCTCTATAATTTGTTTTAGTATTTAATTCATTAGGATGTCGTGGGTCTTGTCCCGACATCCCTCTTTATATTAGAGGCTTCATAGAAAGTCACACAATTAGTAGTTCAGTTGTCTTTACATTATTATTTCATATGTTAAGACATGAGTTGCCATTTTGGCCAAGTTGAATGTTTGACCTTTAAACAGTTGAGTAGAAGTGAATTTGATCATTGTAATAATGCTTAGAGTCTTCTGCTGAGTAAGTAAGCCAGGCCAAGGGTTCACTTGGGGTGAAAAATGGTTCTCGAGTGCCAATCCCGCCTAGGGTGTAGGCTCATGGCGTGACAAACTTGGTATCAGATCACATAGTTCAAGAATCCTAGAAAGTCTATGAAGTCGTGTCTGTAGAGTCCTAGTTATCGATGTGAAGCGCGCCACATCTATAATTAGGAGGCTGCAACACTTAGGAAATTTTCTCACTTCTTCCATATTCATTTCGTGCGATAGAGTTCATCTCTATAAAGTCTCTTTCTAATTCGTTCTTGCGCGTGTTTTCAGTTAATCATGCCTCCACGAAGAGTTGTCAGAGGTCGTCTTTCTAGGCGTAATGTTGAGAAGCAAGGGGTACCAATGCACCTGAAGTGCAACCCTAAGGAGAAGTCACCAATGTTGAGTTCAGGGAAGCGATAAGAATGTTGAGTCAAGTTGTGACCAACCAAACTGGGCAGATAGAGAACCGACAGGAAGGGAATGATATTTTCGAGTATTCGTGAGTTCTTGAGGATGAATCCTCCAAGTTTTACTGGTTCAAGCACTACTGAGGATCCAGAGAAATTTATTGAGGAGATGAAACAGGTATTTGAGGTTATGCACATTGTTGATGCTGAGCGAGTGGAACTAGTTGCATATCAACTGAAGGATGTTGCAAGGACTTGGTTTGACTAGTGAAAGAAGGGTAAAGTTGAGGGTGCACCACCTGCGAATTGGGTATGTTTTGAGGATGCCTTCTTGAAGCGTTTCTTCCCTCGAGAATTGAAAGAGGCTAAGGTACGAGAGTTCCTCATACTTAAGCAGGATTCTTTAATCGTTTATGAGTATAGTTTGAGGTTCACACAACTTTCTCGGTATGCTCCGGAAATTGTTGCTGACATAAGGATCAGAATGAGTTTGTTTGTTGCTGGGCTGTCTCGTCTGTCGAGTAAGGAAGGTAAGGATGCAATGCTAATAGGTGACATGGATATATCAAGGTTGATGGTCTATATGCAGCAGGTTGAGGAAGAGAAACTGAGGGATAGAGAGGAGTTTAGAAACAAGAAAGCGAAGACAGGAAATGAGTGCGGGCAGCAAAGAGGTAATGTGAACCGTTCGTCCTTTCGGCAAAAGCAAAAGGGACCTGTTCCATCATCTTCTAGTGCACCTGCACCAAGAAACAAAGGTGAGTACAATAGTCAGAATTCACAGCATTTCAGAGCTAGACCTGCCCAATCTCAAGGTAGTGTGGCACAAGGAGGTAACTGGGCTCCTGCATGTGCTAAGTGTGGTAGAACCCACCCAGGTAAGTGTCACGATGGCTCCACAGGTTGTTTCAAGTGTGGACAAGAGGGTCACTTCATGAAAGAGTGTCCTAAGAACCGCCAAGATAATGGGAATCAGGGCAATAGAGCCCAATCTTCATCAGTTGCACCACCTGACAGAGCTGCATCTAGAGGAGCTACTTCAGGGGCAGGAGGAGGAGGAAACCGTCTTTATGCAATCACTAGTCGCCAAGAGTAAGAGAACTCTCCATATGTTGTCACTGGTATGATCAAAGTCTTTACTCTTGATGTTTATGCTTTGCTAGACCCAGGAGCAAGTTTATCTTTTGTAACCTCTTATGCTGCAAATAATTTTGATGTACTTCCTGAGAAACTCTGTGAACCTTTTTGTGTTTCTACACTTGTTGGGGAGTCTATTCTAGGTGAGCGAGTATATCGTGATTGTGTCATTTCCATCAATCACAAGAACACCATGGCTGATTTAATTGAGTTAGACATGGTAGATTTTGATGTCATTCTAGGTATGGACTGGATTCATGCCTGTTATGCCTCCATTGATTGTAGAACTCGATTTGTTAGGTTCCAAATTCTTAATGTGTCAGTTATAGAGTGGCGTAGCAGTTCAACAATGCCTAAGGGTCGTTTCATTTCGTACCTAAAGGCAAGAAAGTTAGTTTCCAAAGGTTGTGTCTATCACTTGGTCTGAGTTAATGACTCTAGTGTTGAGATACCTCATATTCAGTCAGTTTCAGTAGTAAAAGAGTTTCCATATTTCTTTCCTGATGATCTTTCCGGAGTCCCTCCTGAGAGAGAAATAGACTTCGGCATAGAAATTCTTCCAGATACTCGTCTTATATCTATTCCGCCATATAGAATGGCACCAGCAGAGTTGAAAGAGCTTAAAGAACAGTTGAAAGATCTCATTGATAAGGGCTTTATTCGACCAAGTATCTCACCTTGGAGCGCTCCAGTCTTATTTGTCAGAAAGAAAGATAGTTCCCTTAGGATGTGTATAGATTACCGCTAGTTGAACAAGGTTACCATCAAGAATAAGTATCATCTTTCGAGAATTGATGATATTTTCTATCAATTTCAGGGTGCTACTTGTTTCTCTAAGATAGACCTCAGATCAGGCTATCATCAGTTCAGGGTAAGGGAATGCGATATTCCAAAAACAACATTCAAGACCCGTTATGGTCATTATGAGTTCTTAGTTATGTACTTTGGTTTGACCAATGCGCCTGCAACATTCATGGACCTTATGAATAGAGTATTCAAGCCTTATTTAGATATGTTTGTTATCGTGTTCATTGATGACATACTAATATATTCAAGGAATGAAGAAGATCATACTAGTCATCTCAGAATAGTTCTCCAAACTTTAAAGGATAGAGTTATATACCAAGTTCTCTAAGTGTGAGTTTTGGCTTGAGTCTGTGGCATTTTTAGGCAACATTATGTCTGGAGAGGGAATTAAAGTTGATACTCAGAATATAGAGGCAGTGCAGAATTGGCCTAGACCTACATCTCCAACTGATATTAGGAGTTTCTTGGGTTTGCCTGGCTATTATAGAACATTCGTAGAGGGGTTCTCGTATATTTCGTCCCCTTTGACCAAGTTAACAGTGAAATTTCAATGGTCTGAAGCTTGTGAGAAAAGCTTTTAGGAATTGAAAAAGAGGTTGACTACTGCCCCAATATTGACCTTACCAGAAGGTACTTAAGGTTTTGTTATGTATTGTGATGCGTCTAGAGTTGGTTTGGGTTGTGTGTTGATGCAGAATGACAAAGTTATAGCTTATGCCTCCAGACAGTTAAAAGTTCATGAGAAGAATTACCCAATCCATGACTTAGAGTTGGTTGCTATAGTATTTGCTTTGAAGATATGACGTCATTATTTGTATGGTGTTCATGTAGATGTATTTACTGATCACAAGAGCCTTCAGTATGTGTTTGCTAAAAAAGAGCTTAATCTCAGACAAATGAGGTGGTTAGAATTACTCAAGGATTATGACATGAGTATTCTTTATCACCCAAGTAAGGCTAATGTTGTTGCTGATGCTTGAGCAGGTTTTCTATGGGTAGTACCACCCATTTTGAGGAAAATAAGAAAGAGTTAGCAAAATAGGTGCATTGACTTGCACGACTAGGAGTTCGACTAATGGATTCCACAAAAGGAGGAGGAGTAGTGATGAATGGGGCTGAATCATCCTTAGTGTCAAAAGTGAAAGAAAATCAAGACCAAGATCCTATTTTTCTTGAATTGAAGGCAAATGTTCATAAGCAAAAAGTATTAGCTTTTGAACAAGGGGGAGATGGCATATTGAGGTATCAAGGTAGAATGTGTGTACCAAGGGTGGATGAACTCCAAGAGAGGATCATGGAGGAAGCTCATAGCTCCAGATATTCCATTCATCCGGGTTCCCAAAGATGTATCGTGATTTGAGAGAGGTTTATTGGTGGAGTAGTATGAAGAAGGGCATTGCAGAGTTTGTTGCTAAGTGTCCGAATTGCCAACAAGTTAGTAGAGCATCAAAGGCCCGATGCTATGGCTCAGAAGATAGAACTTCCGGAATAGAAGTGGGAGATGATCAATAAGGACTTCATCACAGGTTTACCATGGTCTTGCAGGCAACATGATTCTATTTGGGTGATTGTTGATAGAATGACAAAATCAGCCCACTTTTTACTGGTAAAGAGTACCCATTCAGCAGAAGATTATGCTAAGTTGTATATTCAAGAGGTGGTTAGACTTCATGGGGTGCCAATTTCCATTATTTCAGATAGAGGTGCCCAATTTACTGCACAGTTCTGGAAATCTTTTTAGAAAGACTTGGGTTCAAAGGTGAACTTAAGTACTGTCTTTCATCCTCAGATAGATAGGCAAGTAGAGCGCACTATTCAAACCTTAGAGGATATGTTGAGGGCTTGTGTGATTGATTTCAAGGGTAATTAGGATGATCACCTACCTCTTATTGAATTTGCTTACAACAATAACTACCACTCTAGCATCCAAATGGCTCCTTATGAAGCTCTTTATGGGAGAAGGTGCAGATCTCCTATTGGATGGTTTGAAGTTGGTGAAGTAGAGTTGATAGGACCAGATTTAGTCCATCAAGCTATGAATAAAGTGAAAGTGATTCAAGAGAGGTTGAAAACAGCGCAGAGTCGTCAAAAATCCTACACTGATGTTAGGAGAAGGGAGTTAGAGTTTGAAGTAGATGATTGGGTATACTTGAAAGTTTCACCCATGAAGGGTGTTATGAGATTTGGTAATAAGGGGAAACTTAGTCCCCGGTATATTTAGTCCTTACAGAATATCCAAGAGGTTTGGCAATGTAGCTTATGAGCTAGAGCTACCACAAGAGTTAGCAGCGGTTCATTCGGTATTTCATATCTCCATGTTGAAGAAGTGCATAGGCAATCCGTCATTGATCATACCAACTGAAGATATTGGTATCAAGGATAACTTGTCTTATGAGGAGATTCCTATTCAGATTCTAGATCGCCAAGTTCGCAAGTTGAGAACAAAGGAAGTAGCATCAGTCAAAGTCCTTTGGAGGAACCAATTTGTTGAGGAAGCTACTTGGGAAGGTAAGGAAGATATGAAGAAAAGATATCCACATCTCTTTGAAACCGGAGAAATTCCAAATCAAGGTACTAATTCTCTTTTTAGCTCTCTTTAATTTATAAGTTGGCATGTTGTAATTGCATTGCTTATTGGGTGTTTGAGCTGAATGTTAGATGTTACACCCTTAGCCTAGTAAGAGTAATCTCATTCGAGGACGAATGTTCCCAAGTGGAAGATATTGTAACATCTCGCTAATTGAAAGAACTAGAAAGAGTTAGAATTGGAAATAGTCATTTTAGGAAAGAATGAAAAATCTGGAAAATTTGTTAAGTACGTTATGTTAAGTTTGGGTTTTTGGTCAACTTCAAATAACCATAACTCCTAGCTCAAGATGAGTTAGGTGTTCTTCCAGATACCGTAGGAAAGATCTTAGAATTTTCTTTCCAACGCCTCTGAGTTTGCGCGATTCCAAGTTTGTATGAGTGAGATATGCCCATTTGAAGTTGGGATGTTCAAATAAGGAAAGTCTAAACCGGCTTTTGGAAGGGTATTTTGGTCTTTACCATACCCAATTAAATTAATTCGTTTTTGGTAATTACTTAGGGGTCTAAATTGAATTTGGTCAGTTAACGCTTTTGAAAATTAAGTTAGGGTTTTGAGAGAAGAGAAAAGAAGAGGAGAAGGAGCAAGAATCGTCAAGTTCTTCAAGAATCGCTTGTGGATTTCGTCAAAGGGTGATCCCTACGAGGTATGTGAGGCTTTCATAACGTTGGGTTCATTCAGCCACGTGCCAAACATGTTTATTTCAGCGTGAATTCATCCTAAAAGGGTTTAAAATTTGATGGTCTTGATATGTATTCTTGAATTTGATGTCGTTCTTGAATTGGGCTGAGATTGAGAAGTTTCTGAGATCATTATGTCAAACTATAGAGTCGTTTTGAGTTAGGTTCTTAGATACATTTGCTGGGTATCTGAATCTAAAGAAAATTTGAAGAAAATAACTAAGTTTAGGCGAATTAGGGCTGGAAAACAAAGAAGGAACAAGTCGGGCAAATCTGGGTACCAGGTCCGCGTCGCGGATCTGTTCCTTAGATTGGGAAAATCCTCCATCGCGTCGCAGAGCGATCACGGACCGTTCTGCCTCAAAAATTATTTTCGCAACCAAAAATTTAAATACATCTCCTAAACATCATGAGATTGTTCCTATCACAAATCACAATCCTTGAATCCAAAATTCAATTCAATGAAAGTTAAGAGTCAAGTCTAGAAGTTAAAAATCAAGTCAAGAGAAGTTCATAAAGTATTTCAAAAGTCTTTCACAAACGTTTTAACTTTGTTTTAAGACTTAAGCTTTGAGTTGAGTAAAGAGTAAGAGTAAAAGTTCATTTCTTCAAAGATTATACGGGAACTAAGTATTCACAAGAGTTAAAAATATTTTCACATTTGAGTAAGAAAAGGAACATCGATTTCAAGAGATCTTTTAAGCTAAGTTTTGAGCAATTATCTCAAACCAAAGAAAGAGTTTTGTTTTAAAAAGCTAAGTATATTTTGGGAGTAGTATTGAGCACTGATATGGGGATGCGAGTTCATAATAACTCAAGTCTCCATAAACCATGTTGCCATCATGGGTAGTAAAGGATCATACTTTTTAGATGATTCCTTAAGTGATTTTTAGCAGAGACTAGTGGATCCACTTAGTTAAGGTGTTCAATATGACGGCAAAGTATAGGTAAGACGATGTATCACCACTTAGGCTCATAGTGGTGGTTGTCGGTTAGAGAAACTCCCATAGAAACTATATTACTTTATTATATGAGTAAAGTTGAGTTTGTTATTGCATTTTCTTTAACGAATTAAGTTGGTTTCTACTATTTTAAAAGCTTTCTATATATTGCATGTGTATTGTTGCTTTATATTGAGTTGAGTAAAGCCAAGGTAAGTTTTTCTTTCAGATTCTTTTCAAGCTTATGTTATGTTTAGTACTTCCCCTCCTATACTCGTACATTCAATGTACTGATGCTATTTTGCCTGCATCATTTTATGATGCAGATACAGGTAGTCAGGATCAGCATCCAGGGCTCCGTTGATCTAGTTGAGCACTCAGAGTTAGTTGGTGAGCCTCCTTGCTATCCGGAGGACTCTTCTTTATCATTTGTTTTAGTATTTAATTCATTAGGATGTCGTGGGTCTTGTCCCGACATCCCTCTTTGTTTTAGAGGCTTCATAGACAGTCAGACAGTTAGTAGTTCAGTTGTCTTTACATTATTATTTCATATGTTAAAACTTGAGTTGCCATTTTGGCCAAGTTGAATGTTTGACCTTTAAACAGTTGAGTAGAAGTGCATTTGATCATTGTAATAATGCTTAGAGTCTTCCGCTGACTAAGTAAGTCAGGCCAACGGTTCGCTTGGGGCCAGCAATGGTTCTCGAGTGCCAGTCCCCCCAGGGTGTAGGCTCGGGGCGTGACACAGCTTGACTTTCAATTTGAGTATTTCCTCAACCCACTAATAATTAATTATAATTAGTAGTCTAATAATAAGTTTAACACTACAATATGACTATCACTTACCAGACACAAAAAAAGATTTTATCATTGAATTAAAAAAATTAAATTAAAATATAAAATAAAAATAAAAGAGATAATGTTAGTTCAATTGATAATTTTGAGTAGTTTAGTGCCCCTTATTATTTCAAATTTTAATTTAAAACAATACATTGATCTACCGTATTTATTAGTTTTAATTTTGTGTAAAAAGAAAATGTATGACTAAGGTTATTTAAGTGGAGTGATAAACATGATCAACGAACTTTTTAATATATTAATTTCACGCGCCCAGCAAGGAGTGCATTATACTTTTTGGGCCACATCTGCATTAAGTGTCTAAATGGTTCAAATTCGAGAAAATACAGGTGTTAAGGGACCGGAGATGACTATAGCCATTAATTTTTAGCTCAATATTTTTGTTTCTTATTTATTTAATCGAAGAATATAATTAATTTTATATTAATTATTATCTCTAATTATTCAATTATCAATCTACTGATTAGTTTTAATCTACTAAGTTTTATCTACTATAGTCAATGAAGGTTTTAGCAATATCTCCAAAGTTCTTGAATTTGCTTCTTAAAATTGTGCGTCTATATATCTTCTTCTTCTTTTTTTTGTACATTTTCGCATCTTAAATTTTATGAAACTAACTCGATTCTTATTGTTATGTCGTAATTTTACTATCTTTAAAAAATCACTTTTTGAAATGTTCTAAGTACAAAACAATTTGAGAAAAAATACTTAGAAAAGAGTCTCCACTTAATTTTTTAAAGAAATTAAGAAAACTTAATTTAAAAGGACTCCAACAGATTAAGTCTTTATAAATTAAGAGAAAATAGGTAAGAAGTTCTCATTTACACTTCAAGAAGGTTTGTAAAACATTTGAAGTGTCCACTAACATGCGGTTATCCAACGACAAATATTTGACTATTTTTTTGAGAAAAAATAATTAAGTGCACAAAAGGACATTTTTTAGGTTTTTCTTAAGGAAAATGAAACTAGTTTAATCATTTGAAATGAATTGAAAGTGAACAAAACTTCGAAAAAAAATAATTAAGATTAGCACTTCAATAAAAAGAAAAAAAAATCCTTAAGATTAACACTTTAAAGACAAGATAAAGAGTCAAACTATAAAAATAGATCATGTAAGAATTTATTTGAATCACGACTATAACTTAAACGAATTTGGTTGATTAAAGTAAGAAATTATCTTAATTATTTGAAGGGAAGTGAAAGTTCGACTAAAAATATTTGATTAATCTTGGCATCATCCTTCACTTCCTTTTTTTCTTTGACCAAGATTGTGGCCAATTAGATAGTATGTATATATATACATACTATCTAGAATTATAAAAATGACATAATTAATTAAAAGTAATTTAAAAAATCGTTTGGAATTTAAGAAGCTTGATGATTAATTTAAATTGTGGAGATCCAAAATTGGGTATCAACACTTATCAAGTGATATTACAAACCTATGTGTCATAAAACTATCATCGGTAAAATAATTATAAAATTGTAACTAATACTACTATTAGAAGCTTTTTGCTTTTTGATAGAACTACAAGAACACTCAAAAGTAAAAAATCAATACAAATACTTTGAAGTAAAAGAGATATTAAATACATTTAAATTTAAATATATGTTTTGAAATCTATCTTTTTAATTTTTTTAAGATACAAAGTTATTAATAACTTGTTATAGTTGATTTACAAAAAAAATATAGTTCAATCGATATTATAGCTAATTAGAAGAATCTCTCTTGAAACAAGTAGATCTTACTTACATAAAAAAAAATTAATTTTGAAAAACTTCTTTCTGCACAAATGACTATTATAAAACAATTAATATTATTCTATGAAAAAAATACATAAAATTATCCTCAAACTTGACAATCAAATTTAGTTTTAACACTTTAATTTTATGAATATTTAAATACCCCTATGCTAATTTGAAGTGAATTTAATGAAAGAAACAACATTGTTTGAACATCTTGAATTGAGAAACATTCATTTGAGGAAGTTATTAAGACTTAAAAGTCTACATATCTGAATACAAAATGAAACAAGATGATTGCTAACATGAGAAATGTAAGAACACACACTAACTTTTGATGATAGAAATATCCTAAATCATATCTCTCAACATATTGGTAACTTTGCAAGTAACATTTCCCAGCCACAGTCTAGAAAACGAAAATAAGCATATGTCTCCATGATCTCTTGAAAAGCAATGAACCACAAATACCCCAAAAGCTTAGTGCAAATCCTATAGCCATTGAAATGTAAAACCAATCCACTTCATCTTTGTCACTCTCATCATCTTCATATTCATGATTTGGAATATTACCATTTGAACTGCAATTCAGCAAGAGTGGAAGCCCGCAGAGTTTGTTTCCTTGAAAATTCGTGGGATCAAAGCTTTGAAGTTGAGTGCTCAATGGTATCATACCTGACAAATTGTTATCAGATAGATTCAAGTAGCTCAAGGTGGACAAACTTGAAAAGCTTTGTGAAGATCAACAGATTCCAAGACTTTCATGTCACCAACGTCATTTGGAATCCTACCAGTTAGGTTATTTTTAGAAAAATTAAATGATCTTAATCCTGCAAGACGTGTTAAACTTATAGGAATATCCCCAGAAAGATTATTGCTAGACATGTCCATACTTGTAAACAACGCCAAAATGGTGTCATACTGGTACTTGCTCCCTTTATTCGTCACCATGGCACTCTCTCTCAAAACTCCAAAAAAATAGGAATAATTTAACTCATCCTCATCTCCCACTTCCTTTTTTCCTTTGACCATTGCACTGAAATCGCCAATACACCTTGGTATGATTCCAACAAATGTATTGTTTGCAATGTCTAAAATCTGAAGATCATTGAGTTGACAAAGTTCTTGGGGCAATTCACCATTGAATTTATTGGACCGAAGGATAAATACTATCAAGGTTAAGATGGTAGTTCTCCAACAAACTCATTCTCGGCTAAATCTATTTTATGCAGTTTCGTACAATTTTTCAAGGATGAAGGAAATGGACCGTTAAATCTGTTTCTTTGTAAGTCAAGGGATAGCAAACTATTCAAAACCTCCATGGATCTTGGTATGCTTCCAATCAAATTATTCTCCCTCAAGATTAAAACTTTCAACTTTGACCAATTCATCCAACAATTAGGAATTTCTTCTGACAAATTATTTCTGCCGAGGTTTAAGATCTCCAAATTGTAAGATACATTCTTTGCTTCACACAAGAAGTTGGATAAACCTTTTGAAAACAAATTATTCGAGAGATCTAACTCAGTTATACTCGTTGAAATACGTGGTAGTGATCCACTAAAATCGTTGAAAAGAGTTGTAATTGAGTTAATTTAGAGAAATGACTTTCTGTTACAACACCTTCCAACCTATTGTTAGAAATGAATTTCCAGTAAGTTTGTTACCATCTAGTCTCAGTTCCATTAATGAAGAAACATCTCCCAATCCCATTGAAAAGAAGTTACTCCTACCTTTGAATAATTCAGATACTTGTCCCTCAAATTGATTTTTTGAAAGAGAAAGAAATTCTAATTTCCCTAAAAATCCAATTACATTTTGTAACTTTCTAGAGAGCATATTACCAGAAAGGTCAATATTAGTTATTGAGCTCAAATTTGAAATCAGACTTGAAACTGATCCCTCAAAATGGTTTTCAGTAAGGTAAAGTGATTCTAGATCTTTGCATCGATAGAGCCAATTTGGTAATGGTCGAGTTAAGGTTATTATTATCAGAAAGATCAAGATATTTAAGTGTTGTTATATTTCCACTCTTATTTGGTATTGCACCTTTAATACCACTAGAACGGAGGTTAAGATGTTCTAGATTACTTAAATCAAACAACCATTCAGGTAAAAGACAATTGAAAGAGTTTTCAAAAGCCTTGAAGGTTGTGAGAGAATTCAAATTAACTAGAAAGTCAGGAAATGGGCCAGTAAAATTACAATCATTCAAATTAAGAGAAACAAGATTGGCAAGGTTGAAAACCCATTTGGGAATAGGTGAATTAAACTTAGTACTAGAAAGATCGAGGGTTTCAAGTGAAGAAAAATTGTGATGAAGTAGAGTTGTTATATTATTAAGACTACAATTGGGTAAACTTAGATCAACCAAAGAAGGAAGCATGTTAATAACCGGTAGCCAGTTAGTTGCTTCGTGGAGATCCACATGATACATTTCCAGGTTCTCAAGACTCAAAAGACTTGACAACCACTCTAGGTTATCGATCCTTAGATAACTTATGTGTAGTTCAATCACACGACGAGTTAGATTGTTGCATACAACTCCTTCCCATTCACAACAATCTTTTCCAACAACCCAAGAAGAGTGAATATCCAAGGGATCATCTACTTCTTTCTTCAAGCTCTCCAACGCTCGTTGCTCATTTTCTCTACAAATCCCTACACAAACAACAAACTTGATATTTTTCAAAATAAAAAACAAGAGAACCCATTGTGTTATTACTAACACTTTCATGGTGTGTAATATTTTGGACTGAATAGTATGTGTGGCAAGTAGATACGTATATATAGCTATTAATAACACATTATAATCATTTATGGTATAGTATAATTGAAAATTAATGTGTAGTTTTAGTAAGATGATGCATGTAAATGTGGACTGCTTGACTTTAAAGTGTTCTTTTTTATGTATATATTAATTAAGTCAACAAGTCTTCTCTACAACTTTATCATGTCCACCATGCCCATAATGATAAAGTTTGTCTTGTTGATAAAAGAGGACTTTTCTTGACGTTTTTACATTAGAGAAACTTAGATTAAAAATGTGTCTTTAAATTTGTAATGTAAAATATTGAGATAGAAAAACTTACTAAATATAAAATAAAGAAAGACACTCTTTTTAAAACAAATTAAAAAGAAAAATAAAATGCCTAAACTAAAACGAAGAAAATATAATAATTAAATTTAAAATCAATTATTTAATAAATTTCTTATAATAAATATAGACGATCTGAAGTGAACCACTAAATCTTAAGCTAGCTCCACCACTTTGATACAGCTGAAGATTTTAAAGAGTTCTCTTCTTCTTTTTTTTAACTAAGGGCCGGTTTGGCCATGCGATATGAAAACATGATTTGAAATCATGAGATTAAGTAGAAGTTTTGTTTGGACATGCAATTTGAACTTTTTATAGTGTATGTTTTCTCATAAACATAAAAAAACTCATAAGTTGTGAAATTATTAAAATTGTCCCAATTCTTTATACAATTTTATCAAATAAACAAAAGTTTATAAAATCGCATGATACATTATCAGAGTAAAGGATCCAAATTATCCTTTATGTTTGAGTAAAGGATCAAAGTAATCCTTGTGTTTTAACATGGAGCACTAATAGTCCTCCATGTTTCAACAATTGGTACACTTTTTTGTAAACAGGCGTCAAAAATCTAACAGTGATCTCTTTTACACGTGAGAAAGTTTTCCACCATTGCCAACTAAATCTTCCCTTTCTTTTCCTTCAGATATCTATAATTCCACAACTTTGATTCCCCTGTGAAACAAATAAAATCAAAATAAAAACTAATATTTGGAGAAGTAAAACTTATTCAGTTGCATCTGTTGTTTTTTAATAATGTATCTCCCATCAATGGAAGTCTGCAACAAGAGTAAAATTATTTATTTTTATGAATGCAAAGTAGTCTTTATGGTCATAGAGTCTTCTTCTATGTCCTCTGCGATAGATTGTTTAAACTCGGGGAGGGTGTTATGCGCGAATCTGGTGTAGTTTCTGCGTGAATCTGGTGTTGTTTGGTGCAATTTTTGTGTTGTTTTAGTGCGAATATGGTGCTGCTATTTTGCTGCAATTTTGGAGCTTTTGATCTCATGCAGTTTTGGAACTGTTTTGTTGTTGTTACGGTGATTTTCTGTTGCTGTTTTTGGTGCAGTTCTAGTGCTTTCTGTTGGTGGTGTTGATGCAAGTTTAATGCTGATTTAGAGGCTATTGTGATGTTGCTGTTTTGGTGTAATTCAAATGTTGTTTTGATACTTTTCTGGTGTAATTTTGGATCTTTTCTGCTGCTATGTTGGTGCAACCATAGTGTTGTATTAGTGTGAATTTCGTCCAGCTATTTTGGTTCATTGTCAGTACTATTTAGGTGCAATTCTAATGTTATTTTGATGAACTTTTGGAGCTATTTTGACGTATTGTTGGTGTTTTGCTGCGGTTTTGTTAAAGGTTTACTAAAAATTTAGTGTTGTTCGTTCTAGTACAAATCTGATGTAGTTTTGCACCATCAACACATATAATATCAAAAATTTCAAGCCTGTTGTAAATATATGGATGTCATGAGACCACCACCCTTTTATTGTAGCAACATTACTTCTCCAAGTAATTCTTTCGAGTCCGAAACCAAAAGGGCAACAATTTTTTTTGAAAAGTCCAAAAGGGTAACTCAATTAATTATGAAATCAAAAGGGCAACAAATTTTTTCGAAAAGTCCAAAAGGGTAACTCAATTAATTATGAAATCAAAAGGGCAGCAATTGTTAACACCGTTTAAATTAGGTTTTTAAAAATGAGGCTCAAATTTCTATGAGCCTTACAAGGCTCAAATTCCTATGAGCCTTGTAAGGCTCAGCCGCCGATGAGCCTTGTAGGTTTTTTTAAAAAATATTCTCGTTTTATTTTGTTGTTTGTTAAAAAAGTCTAATAATAATAATAATAATAATACATAGTTGTTGATATGATGCATAAAGATTGTTTAGACCTTATTACTAGCCATTACTTTGTGGCTTTTCAAACGAACTAAATCCAATAGTTTAGACCTTATTTACTACTTAATAGATATATTTTTTTTTGGCAGGACATCAACAACCCTCGAAGAACAAAAAGGCCACACGTACCCACCACCTGTGGAACCGGTAGACATAAACAACAACAACAACCTCATCAAGACAGACGATAATCTCTAGAAGTGTTGTCTTTTATATTTTCTATCATGTCCCTTACAAATTATATATATATAAAATTGAAGTTTTCGAACTCCAACATATATGCATGGTTCATGTTTACTATAAATTATTTAAAGGGTATATTATTATTTTTTACCTTGATATGAAGTATAATTTTTCTCATGTTTTCAACATATTCATTAATAGGGCATTTATGACTAAAGAAGGCTGATTTTATCATTCTGCAAGTGAATAAACCAAATTATAATTTCACATAAAAAAAGTTGAAGAAAAAAAAATATCAATTAAGTAGTAAATAAGGTAAACTATTGGATTTAGTTCGTTTGAAAAGCCACAAAGTAATGGCTAGCAATAAGGTCTAAACTATCTTTATGCATCATATCAACAATTATGTATTATTATTATTATTAGACTTTTTAACAAATAACAAAATAAAACGAGAATATTTTTTTTTTAAAAAAAGCCTACAAGGCTCATTGGGGGCTGAGCCTTACAAGGCTCATAGGAATTTGAGCCTTGTAAGGCTCATTGAAATTTGAGCCTCGTTTTTAAAAACCTAATTTAAATGGTGTTAACAATTGTTGCTCTTTTGGTTTCATAATTAATTGAGTTACCCTTTTGAAATTTTTGAAAAAATTTGTTGCCCTTTTGGTTTCGGACTCTAATTTTTTCCCTATAAAAGGGTAGTTACCCAGCAACAATAGATATATAGAAAGTGGAAAATTACTCCTTGGCTTCTCTCTACAGCTACTGCTTCTTCCTCTTCTTTTATTTTAATATTTTATTTTATTACACGTTATCAGCACGAAACTCTAATTTTTCAGGTATAATAAACACATCTCTTATATATTTTTATTTACATGCTAGTTCTTTCTTATTTATTTATTTATTTTAGTTAAATTAACTTGATGATCTTTATTTAGTATATCTAACTATATTATTATTTAGTGAGTTATATTAATTTTAGTATGTATATAATTTTCTCTCAACTACTCTTATAAAATAATATTGTCACCATAATTTATTTCTTGAACGTCCTAAGATACTACATAAAGTTTTATTTATGTATGTTATTATTATAGCTAAAAAAATTTATGTACCTAGCAATAGAAATATTATTTATGTATTTTTATATTGCTGATTTTATTTATGCGTTTCTATATTGCTGGCTATGTACCTTAAATTCATATGCTTCTTTCCGTAATTTTTTTTTTATCAACAATCTCTTTTAGTTTGACATGGCAATATTCAAGAATTTATGTTAAATAGTATATGTAAAATTAGTTAAACAGTGACACCAACGAATTACTAAAATTATTAGTGTTTACAAATTTTGTCTCATAAGTATGTACTAGTAATTGATTAACAATACTTTATGCCACTTTCAAAGAGGTCTTTTAATGATATTTCTACACACATTTATATGCTGAAAATAATTGTGACCAACTTATTTTTATATGAGCATACCTTAAGAATTTATTCATACGTATTTGCTTCAGAAATTTAGTCTTAGTAGAATTTATTATTTCTAACTCATCTTTCTTTTTAGTTTTCATCATGTCAAATCTATCAAAGCTTGAGTTTGTGGCACTTGACATCACTGGAAAAAATTATTTATCATGGGTCCTTGATGCTGAAATTCACCTTGACGCTAAAGGTCTTGGTGATACTATTAAACAAGAAAATAAAGCATCAAGTCAGGATAAAGCGAAGGCCATGATTTTTCTTCGACATCATCTTCATGAGGGATTAAAAACTGAATATTTAACTGTGAAAGACCCTCTTGAATTATGGATTAATTTGAAGGACCGGTATCACCACCTAAAACTTACAGTGTTACCAAAAGCTCGATATGAGTGGATACACCTTCGATTTCAAGATTTTAAAACTGTAACTAAGTATAATTCTGATATTCATAAAGTAAGTTCCATATTAAAATTATGTGGAGATACTATCACTGATGATGACTTACTTGAAAAAACGTTTTCCACTTTTCACGCTTCAAATGTGTTGTTACAACAACAATATCGTGAAAAAGGGTTTAAGAAATATTCTGAGTTAATTACATGCCTACTTGTGGCTGAGCAGAATAATACTTTGTTGATGAAAAATGATGAAGCCCGTCCCACTGGGTCTGCTCCATTCCTGAAGCGAATGTTGTAGCAACACATAATCAATCTGAATCAAGAGAAAATAATTCTCGTGGACGTGGCCATGGTCGTGGACGAGGATGTGGACGTGGTAGAGGATGAAATAATTATCGTCATTATGGTGGAAATAAACATGAGAGGCAAATCTTGACCTTTCGGAATGATGATAATGAAGCAGCTCCCTCAAATAAATATGATGATATTAAGGCAAATCTTGTTTATAAAGATGATGATTTTGAAGGCCTCCCAAATACTACTCATTTGGAAGCTGAAGACTTTTATGAGAATATTGATTGAAGAACTGATCATCTAACTGGGGATAAAATTATGAAAAAGAATAATTGTTATTTTTTATTACATCTACTACTATGTTGTTCTTCTTAAATGTTTTGCTTAAGGCATTATGTCTTACTAATTTCTACGTTCTTAGTGTACTTATTAAAGTTTTTTTTTTTGGTTAATTTTTCACGTTCTTATAATATCTTTTATTTTTATGAAGAATATGGAAATTCCCCTGTCATCAGTTGGATCCAAAATCAATTATGATGATATATGTCTTATAGACAGTGCCACAACACATACTATCTTAAGACACAAGAAATATTTCTCTTATTTAGTTATGAAAGAAGCTAATGTAAATACAATATCTGGTAGTACAAAATTAATAGAAGGCTTCGAAAAAGCTAACTTAGTACTTATCGGAGGAACGAATTTGATAATCAATGAAGCATTATATTGTAGTAAGTCTCAAAGAAACTTATTAAGTTTCAAAGACATTCGTCAAAATAACTATCATATTGAGACTACAAGTGATGAAAAGAATGAATATCTTTATATTACAACAATGATGTCGGGTAAGAAGTTTGTACTTGAAAAGTTACCCGCTCTTTCACCCGGCTTATACTACACAAGTATTAGCATGATTGAAACACATGCCATAGTAAACAAAATGTTTACTAAATCAAATGATTTTATTATTTGACATGACCGGTTGAGCCATCCCGGTTCTAATATGACGTGCAAAATAATTGTGAGTTCATATGGACACTCTTTGAAGAACCATAAAATTCTTCAATTTAAGGAATTCTCTTGTACTGCATGTTCTCAAGGCAAATTGATTACTAGACCATCAGTAATCAAAGTGGGAATTGAATCTCCAGCATTTCTGGAACGTATACAGGGTGATATATGTGGGCCCATTCACCCATCATGTGGACCATTTAAATATTATATGGTTTTAATAGATGCATTTACAAGATGGTCACATGTGTGCTTATTATCAACGCGCAATGTGGCATTTGCGAGATTACTCGCTTAGATAATAAAGCTAAGAGCACAATTTCCAGATTATACAATTAAGAAAATTCGTCTTGATAATGCTGGTGAATTTACATCCCAGGCTTTTAATGATTATTGCATATCAACTGGGATAACAGTTGAGCATCCGATTGTTCTTGTGCATACTCAAAATGGTCTAGCAGAATCATTGATTAAACATCTTCAATTAATTGCTAGACCAATGCTTATGAGAACAAAGCTTCCCATTTCATTATGGGGTCATGTTATTTTACATGCAGCAAGTCTTGTGCGGATCAGACCAACAAGCTATCATAAAGTCTCCCCATTACAATTGGCTTTTGGTCAGGAGCTGAACATTTCCCATCTAAGAATATTTGGATGTGCGGTATATGTTCCAATTGCTCCACCACAACGTACAAATATGGGTCTCCAAAAAAGATTGGGGATATATGTTGGGTATGAATCTCCTTCTATTATAAAATATTTGGAACCTATGACTGGAGATTTATTTACTACAAGATTTGTTGATTGTCATTTCGATGAATCAGTATACCCAGCATTATGGGGAGAATGTAACACCCCAGAAATATTTTCAAACTAAGAATCGCACTGTTCTTCGTAGTGAGTGAAATTTTACCAAGGAATTAAAAATTTCTTAAGTGTTAAGGTCACTAAGTGTAGCACCTTGAGTTCCAAAAAGAATTAAATTGGAAATAGCAAAATCTGAAATTTTGTAAGTTAAGTTAAGTATGAGTTTTGGGTCAACTTCAAACGACCATAACTCCTAGCTCAGGATGAGTTATGTGTTATACCAATTACCGTAGGAAATACCTTTGAATTATCTTTCCAATGCCACCGAAATTACTCAGTTTCGAGGTCGGATGAGTGAGATATGGCCTTTTGAAATTAGGTTACCCAGTTAAAGAAAGTTAGCCGGAAATACTAAGGGGTAGTTTGGTCTTTTCTTTACCAAATCAGATTAATTCATTTTTAGTAAGGTTTTAAGGGTCTAATCCTATTAGGTTCGGTTTTATAATCCTAGTTTACACCTAGGGTTTTAGTTGAGAGTTCAAGAAGGGAAAAGAAGAAGAGAGAAGAGGAGAAAAGAGAAAGGATCGAAGAGTTCGTCGAAATTCTTGAGAGTTGTTACGGATTGTTGCCACGGGTTTGATCCCTAAGAGGTATGTAAAATTCCATAGTGTTGGGTTTGTTCACCCACACGCTAAACATATTATTTTCAGCGAAATTTCACTCTCAAAAGTTGAAGGATTTAAGTTCTTGATAGGTGTTCTTGAAGTTCATTCTTAATCTTGTTTTGTTGGGGTTTTGATGATTTCTTGAGATGAAAGTGATTGTTTTGAGTGGATTAGTGTGTACTTAGGTTGGGTAATTGAATCTAAGGAAAACTTGAGAAAAGAAATCAATTAAAAGCGATTTAAGGTCAGAAAACGAGAGGAAAAATTCGTCAGTTTTGCCTGGGGCAATACTGGCGCGACGCGCCCCTGTTACGCCAGGAAGGCTGAGGTGACGCGCCAGCAGTGCACCAGAAATGAGCCCCAGTAAATTGGGGCCTAGCGCGGTGCGCAAGGGATGCTCCCGGATCGGCGTTTTTCACTAGTTTTTCGTCGTCTAACCTATTTAAGTTATTCTAAAGTGTCCTAACACTTTCCGTTGATTCTAACTACTCTAAATGAATTCTAAACACCTAGAAATTATCCATGAACACAAATCATAACCTTGAATTCATAATTCAAATTCAAGGTAGAGTTAAGAGTTAAGTTTTGAGAATTCTTTCGAACATTCTAAGAAAGTTCCTTTGAGTCTTTTTGAGGAGACTCAAGTAAGTGAGCATGAGAGTGAGGAGAATGTATTCATGAGTCTACTTTATCATTACGAGATCCTTCATACCATGAAACATAACTCTTGAATTCATAATTCACATTCAAGAGAGAGTTAAGAGTAGAGTTCAATAAAGCCTTTGAGTTCAATTGTGAATCCTTTGAGATCAACTATTGATTATTGATTTGAACTAAGTTTTGAGGAAGTAAGTAAGAGAATGAGAAGAGTTGTATCATGCGCTCCATAATGTTATGTAGACCTACGAGTCAAGTCGTTCATGCCCATAAATTCTGCATGAACTTCATAAGTTGAGTATCTATGAGAGGAGTAATATCTCCATGTCCTAAGTCTTAAGTATTGCGTTTCTAACCATTTGAGATTACATTCCTAATCATGGGACTATTACCTATTACCCATAAAGTCCATGAGTTGAGTTGTTCATGCCCATAATTCCGCATGAACATTATAAATCAAACAATCTTGAGACAAGAAGTATCTTTGAGTCATTGAGTTGAGTAATTCATACTCATAATTCCGCATGAACTCTGAGTTGAGAATTCTTGAAATGAGTAGTATCATTGAAGTTCTTGAGTTCCAAGCATTTGAGTTATATCTATGGTTATTGAAAACCTTGCATTGAGTAGTTCATGTCCATAATTCGGAATGAACCATGTTTTAAGAAGTCTTTTACGAACGTTTTAACTTTGTTTTAAGACTTAAGTTTTGAAGTTAAACAAAAAGTAAAGCTATGGTTTGAAGTTCTTTTCTTCAAAGAGATATATGGGGACTATGTATTCCTAAAGAAGTTTTAAAGAAATGTTTTCACATTTAAACAAGATAGGAAACTGAGATTTCCAAAGAGCATTTGGGATAGTTTTCAAAAAAGAGTAATCACTTTATTAATGAAGCAAGAGAGGAAACTGAGATTTCCCAAGATAGCCTTTGAGCTAAGTTTTTGAGCAATTATCTCAAATCAGCAGAAAGAAATATGTTTTAAAAACATAAGAGCCAGTACATTTTTGGGAGTAGTATTGAGCACTGAATTGGGGGAGCGTTCAAAGAACTCACAGCCCCCATAGAACCATGTAGCCATCATGGGTAGAAGAGGTTCATACTTTTTAGATGAATCCTTTTCAAATTAGACTAGTGGATCCATTAGGCAG
>JAJONZ010013669.1:0-22979 GCA_029582445.1 Solanum paucissectum | reverse complement strand
ATTGGTCACTGCATTCAGTTATCTCAGCATTCAGTATTTACATCATGTTCAGATTATGTCATTGCTTATTTGCTTTGTTCAGTTATGATGTTATTTCAACTTTATTCTATCCTGCATGCTCAGTACCTTTCAAGTACTGACGCATACGTGCGGTACATCTTCTCATGATGTAGGTTCAGGTTCTCAGCATCCAGATCACGGCTAGATCGATTCCCGATCTTCAGTTCAACAGCATCAGTGGTGAGTCCTCATTCTTCGAGGACTAGTGACATGTTTATCTTTATCATTTTTAGTCTTTAGTTTCAGTTTTGCTAGATCTAGTTGGGGCATGTCCCAATATTTCTAGTCAGTTTAGAGGCTTATTTCAGACATAGTTAGATTCAGCTTAGTATTGAGTTAATATCTTCTTTGTATTAAACTCATCAGTTATCATTTATCTCAGTTATAGTATATGGGTATTCCCCATCTTTTCATTTTTTTTATGATTTAGCTTCCGCATCAGTTTATTATCTTTAGTATGCTCATGATCATGCCAGCAGGGTTAGCTTGGGGTCACTTGTGGTCCTAGGTCCCGTGTCCACGTCTCGGGGGTAGTCTCGGGGCGTGACAACCTCGAAGCGTGATACATTGTTTGTTTGTATATTGGTGACATGTGTTGATCATCAATAGATACATTTTTGACATAAATGCTACTAAACATATGCTAGAAAGCAACTTTGATATGAAAGATCTTGGAGTTGCTGATGCGATCTTAGGTATAAGAACCCTTAGAACTCCATAATGTTTAGCATTGTCATGGTCTCATTACATTGAAAAGTTACTTGACTAGTTCAAATATTTAGATTTGAATATTTTCAAGACTCCAATAAATGTGAGCTTTGCACTTCAAAAGAATGAAGGCGAAAGGGACTCACAATTGGATTATGCTAGAGTATTGGGAAGTATGATGTATACCAGGAAGTGTACACGATCAGATATAATATGTGCTATTAGTAATTTGAGTCGGTTCATGAGTAATCTCAATCAAACTCATTGGATGACAATGAAAAGAGTTTGGGGGTATTAAAAATATACTCAAAACTATGTCTTGCATTATAACAATATCCAGTAGTATTGAATGGATATAGTGATGCAAATTGGATCACCGGATCAAATGAAGTAAAATCCATGAGTGGATATGTATTTACTCTTAGTGGAGGAGCGGTTTTGGAAGATAAACAGACATGTATCACTAACTCTACAGTGATAACTGAGCTTATCTCTCTAGATAAAGTCGGTGAATAAGTTGAAAGACTCCAGAATTTGCTGATAGATATTCTCTTTTGGCCCAAACCTTTGGCATCAGTATGCATACACTTTGATAGTCAAGATGCAATAGGTAGGACATGAAGCATGATGTATAACAAAATGTCTCTTCATATAAGACGTAGACATAATACCGTTAGAATACTATTCTCTAGTGGAATTATCACAATTGACTATGTAAAGTCAAAGGATAATATGTCGGATCCACTTACAAAAGGCCTAACTAGAGAGAGAGATTTGAAATATCATCTAAGGAAATGGGTTTACGGCTTAGGACAAGTCATCATGGCGGTAACTCTACCTAGCAGACTGAAGATCCCAAGAGCTAGGTTCAAGGAGAAAACAAAGTTGTGACTGACGGTTCGACATTTTCAACCAAATCAATCCATTCTCATGATGAATACAATGCTCAAGAACAAGGATAAAACATTCAGTCTTGTTAACGAGTTAATAAAACTTAAAGTTTTTAATGATTTGCTAAGTTTAGCAGATTTGACCAAATAGTGTATCTACGCGATAACACATGTTAGATATCACCTATATGAGTGTGAAGTAGAAGCCGCTTCAAAGATAATCATTGTAAAATGTCTATTCTCTATACACTCATAAAACCAGGAGGTGTTAATGGCTGAAACGAACACAACCGTAAGAATCATAAAGAGTAAAGGGTTGATTGTGTGACATGTGGTTGTCTAGGTAGACACCAAATCTTGACGGTTCAAATATATCATATCTACCGACTGACCGAGTATATCCGACATATGTTCACTACGGAAAGTTCAAAGGGAAACCTACTTATCTAGATGCAATTAATTTTTGCTTGTAAAGTATACACCCTTGTCTGTTTCTTTGTCTTAGAGTCATTCCCCATTCATGTGGGGGATTTTTTGGTTTTTAAAGGAGTGAATAGAAAATGAAAAGTTGAGACTTTTATGAAGAGTTGTAACTTTAATTAAATTTTGCGACTTTTATGAAGAGTTGTAACTTTAATTAAATTTTGCGACTTTTATGAAGAGTTGTGACTTTTATGAAAAGTTGTGACTTTTAGGAAAGGTTGTGACCTTTACGAAGGGTTGTAACTTTTCAAAGTGTTGTGACCTTTACGATAAGGCATAATAAGTATATGTTCACACTACCCTTTGTTGTCTATAAATAGAGGGATTTCCTCTCATTTTAAAACAACCAATTTTCTTGACTTCTTCTATTACTACAAAATCTAGTATTCTAAGTGTACTTTACTTTCGTTGAGTGGTTCACTGACACTGTGGTTATAGGTACTGATACACAGGTGAGTAAGATCATTCTATCCTAGGAGGATATATTCCATTAACCTCGGGTACTTGAGGGAAATAATTTCCTTAAGGGGAAACTATGCTTTCAGTGGGCTCAATTTTCTTCTTTGAGAAAAATATTTTGTATATTGTTTCTAATCTGTTTTTTATTCTATTTTTTCTACTAGTTTTACTTTTCTAGTTTTGAGAATACACTTTAATTTTTGTTGTTTCTTACAAAGTTCTTAAAAGTTTTTGTTTTATGTATCTTAGGAATACAAGATGAACAACATGTTGCCCCTCATACCTTCAAGAAGGCTCTTAAGCACTCAGAGTGGAGGTCAGCTATGAAAGCTGAATTTGATGCGTTATTTCAGAATCAAACATGGGAATTGGTTCCTAAAGATTCTAATAAGAATGTTGTTGATTGTAAGTAAATTTACAGGATCAAAAAGAAAGTTGATGGTTCTGTTGACAGGTACAAAGCTCGATCGGTTGCTAAAGGGTTCACTCAGCATCCAGGTCTTGACTACCATTGCACATCTAGTCCGGTTATCAAGCGTACGACCATTCATATTGTTCTTACACTTGCAATTCGGAACAATCTGGTTTTACATCAACTGGACATCTTCGAAGACACACTTGAAGAAGAGGTTTTCATGAAACAACCACCTAGATTTGAGAATGCATCTCATCCCTCACATGTTTGTCATTTGCTTAAGGCTATTTATGGTCTCAAGTAAGCACCTCGTGCTTGGTACAATGAACTGACATCCTATCTTTTCTGTTTGGGATTCATTAAGTCTCAGTCTGATCCTTCTCTCTTTGTTCACAATGACTCTTATGGTGTTGTGTATATTTTAGTCTATGTTGACGACATCATCCTTACAGGAAGCAATTCTTCACTAGTTCATCAAGTTATCTCTTCTTTGTCTTCCCATTTTTCCCTTAAAGATCTTGGGCCACTATCCTACTTTCTTGGAGTTGAGGTTCTTCATAGCAAAGGACTTCTGTTGTCACAAGCAAAATATGTCTCAGATCTTCTCCATGACTGTTGATGCAAGACTGTAATGGTGTTTCCACACCTATGAGAACTTTTGAAAGTCTTATGCTAAATGATGGTACTCCATCACATGATGTTACTGAATATAGAAAGGTCATCAGAAATTTGCAATACTTGAATTTTACTAGGCTTAATGTTTCTTACTTAGTGAACAAATTGTCTCAATTTATGCATGCCCCATCTGAAGTTCACTGGAGGGCTATTAAATGCCTCATTTGATATCTCAAAACCACTACTAATTACGGCATTAGAATTACTCCAAGCAGCATTCTTGACCTCTTTGTGTTTTCTGATGCTAACTGGGTTGGAAACCTCTCTGATGCTGACTGGGCTGAAAACCTCTCTGATCCTAGTTCCACCACATGTTATATTGTTTTTCTTGGGCTTACTCCAGTTGGTTGGTCATAAAAAAAACAACGTACCATTTCATGTTCGTCCACTGAAGAAGCATACTGAGTTGCTGCTAGTGCAGTTAATGAGACCATTTGGGTGAAATATCTTCTCAAGGAACTCCATGTCAAAATTCTGACACCACCTACTGTGACAACCTTGGTGTCACCTACTTATGTGCGAACAACAATCTGCATAGCTGCATGAAGCATATGCATATCGTTGTTTACTTCCACTATGTTCTCCCATAGGTTAACGATAAGTTCCTTACATTCAAGCATATACCTAGTTCTGACCAGCTGACTGGTTCGCTCACCAAACCACTTCCAAGAACCTCATTTCATTGCAATTTGTCCAAGATAGGTGTTGTTCCACACCATCTAACATGACGGCGGGGTGTATTAGAACATTATTTATAACTCCTTAATTCTTATAGTTACTGTTGTAGAGGTAGATTATTTTACAGTATTGTTAGTTATTTTGTTTCCACTATTTTATGAATCTAATATTTTATTTTCCCTGATCTCTGGGTAGTATCCACTGTAGGAGGGACTCTGTTATTTTTTTTATGTATATAGTTCAGTTTAAATTGATTAATAAAGTAATCGTTGCTTCATCTTGCTCAAGTCATTATATATATAGCTTACATTAATAATTTCATATTATGATATCCTTATTAATTCTCAACGTACTTTTATGGGACAAGACATAAGAACCCCCCCCCCCCATCCCCTGTTGATGATGACAAAAATTGTCCGATACACACAAATTATGTGAGCGTCCTATTATTTTTAAACTTAACTTTTCTATATTATTTATACCCCTAAACTATTTGAGTGTCCTATTACCCTCTTAACATAATTGTCAAAATTGCACGTGTTATTGTGTTTAAGCTGTCAAGTATACTTTTGTACTCATTTTTCTACATGACTCGTTTTGATATTTAAAAATAATTCTTGATAATTTGCACATGTTTTCTTTATTCACGAAATTGTCATGTACTTGTAAAGTTATTGATACTTTGCACAAGTTTCCAAATTAATTTGGTATGTAAAACTGGAGCAAAAACTACAATTAGACAACAAAACAAATTGGACCAAAATAATTCAGGGGCTAAAATAATATGAAATAATTAAGTTAAGTGGGTAATAGTACCCTCATATAGTTTAGAAGTGTAAATAATACGTAAAACTTAAATTCAAAGGGATAATATGACATTTCCATAATTTAAATGTACAATTAATAATTTTGTGAAAATTCAAGAGAGATTATTATGCCTTATTCCTACTTTTAACACACAGTTACAACATACGTACTATCCAAAAAGCATTTAAAGGAATGAACAAGTGGTCGCTGACTCACCTCGTACACATATCTTTCGTCAGCATGACGTAATATGAATAAATATGGATCTCAATTATCAAGTACAAATACAAACATGACTAATTTGAATTTACCTGCGCAGGATCCATTCGGGAGATGTGTTTCCTAAGAAAGAAAGATAATAAATAAATTTCCACTTTGAGATATTCGATTGGAGTAGACTAATCCCTTAAAGGAAAAACATTAATGATAGTGAAAAAATGGTTATCTTTTATTATTGATATAGAAAAATATTTAATTTAAATATCATAAGTATCATGTTTAAGACGAAAATTTAAATAAAAATTCGGTCTATGCATAATTTTTATTAGTTACAAAGTTTTAAAATCATTCTTACTAATTAACTTTTTATTTGGTCAAACTAAGATCCATAAAATGAAACAAATATGGAAAATAATTTACAATATGCTAGTGTTTCATTTATGTTTTTCAAATCTTGAAACAAAGTACAAAAGGATATAGCCCCGGATGCGTGTATATAAGCACATAGATATATTACTTTTCCTTACAAATTCATACATTATATTCACATTTCGCACCAACTATTATTTTCCTTCCCCCCTTCATATAAAACCCTTTTTCTTCTCTCAAGTATTTTTGGTTTATAAATCCTAATTTGTAACATATGGAGGGTCATCTTCATCAACAACAATTTACAAGTAATCAACAACAATTTACAAGTAATCAACAACAACATAACATACCCGGTATATTTTCACAAGTGAATTATATGAGTGGTGGTATGTAACATCGTTAGCCCAACCTTGTGAAGGTAAGAATATTTATACAAATGGTGGAGATAAGTTGTTCGAACAATGGAGTCTTGTACATCCAACTGATTCCTTGATGATTCAAGATCAACATCAGTTTAAGAGTCATCAAGATGTGAATATTGATACAGGTGGTGGAGATAAATTGTTTGCACGATGGAGTGTTGTAAAGCCAAGCGATTTCTTGATGAATCATGACCAACATCAGTTTATGAATCATCAAGGTGTTAATACTGATACAGGTGGCGGTGTTAATACTGATAGAGGTGGCAGCGATAGGTTGTTTGCACAACAAAATGTTGTAGAGCCATGTGATTTCTCGATGACTCAAGATTGGCATCATAACCAGCATCGAGTCATCAAGATGTTAATATTAATACAAGTAGTGTACATGAGTTATTTCCACAACAAAATGATGTAGATCCAACTGATGCCTTGATGATTTAGGATCAACATCATGATCAATATCAATTTATGAATCATCAAGGTAGTCATACTGATATATGTAGTTTATATGAGTTATTTTCACAACGGAGTGCATTCATTCAGGATCAACCTTATGATCAACACCAGTTGATGAGTCATCAAGGTGTAAATATTAATACAAGTAATGTACATGAGTTATTTCCACATGCCTTGATGATTCAGGATCAACGCTATGATAAATATCAGCTTATGAGTTATCAAGGTGTTAATAATGACACAAATGGTGGATATAGGTTGTTTCCACAACAAAGTGTTGTAGAGCCAAGTTATTTGTCGATTACTCAAGATAGTGTACATGAGTTTTTTCCACAACAGAATGATATAGAGCCAACAGATACCTTGATGATTCAGGATCAGCGTCATGATCAACATCAATTTATGAGTCATCAAGGTGTTAATATTGATACATATAGTGGAGATGATAATTTCTTCTCAGAATGGAGTATAGAAGAGATAAAAGAATTCTTTGATATTTGACGGAGCTCGACCAGAATTTCATGTAGACCAAATGCGACATGATTTTAAGGGAAGACATACATATCCAACAAGATGAAACTAGTTATGGGAAGGCATATCCAACAAGATTTTTTTAGAACATACCCTCTAGCATTTAAAATATTACCATTTTGTAATGATCAAATTCAAGTATTATTGTCACGTTAAGGGACCAATTTAGCACATAAGTTAAAAGCATCATTGTATAATAAAGGCAAACAATGAATACAATATTATTTCTGAATATATAATATCCAGATTTTACTTATCCTTCATTGCTTTAAAACTTAGTGATCATCATCAGTAGTTTTAAGCTATTAGTGGCACAAACAGTGGTGTGACAGAATCACTATGTCTATTATAATATTTATACCTCATATATATTCACCTAAAGATTAACTAAAATTAAGCACAATAAATATTGATTCTCATACTTGGTGAGTAGTATGCTAGTATTTCATTTATCTTTCTCACATCTTGAAACGAAGTAGAAAAGGTGAGCATCCTTTAACACATATATATAAGCACATAGGTATGTACAATACATCCGTATCCCTACCTTGTGAAGGAAGGTTTAATTTCTCTAATAGATAATTTATATGTCATCAATGTGTGAATATTGATATAGGTGATGGAGATAAGTTGTTTACACAATGGAGTGTTGTAGAGCCAAGCGATTTCTTGATGATTAAGGATCAACATCACGATCAACATCAGTTTATGAGTCATCAAGGTGTTAATATTAATACATGTGGTGAATATAAATTTTAAGTGCATTTTCTATCTTCGTAAAGAAGACACCAGGGCATCAAAGTCGATAAAGTCCAATACTAAATATTTTTACCCACGACAAGGTTTTACACATAGGACCAACTGCTTTCTTTATCTCACTTGCCCTTAGTCCGTCTAGGAATTATATTTCTTGTCGTCTTTGTACTTGTTATATTCCATTTGTGTTTGTAATGACTTTCATTTCTTCTTCCAGTTATATTTTGACAGTACTTAAAAGGAATGTACTTAAAGAAGGAGTTGTTACTTAATGTTTCACTGTTATTATCTATGGATCTTTGAGAATTATTCTAGAAAAAAAATACTCTAAAGATTTTCTTCCCCCTTATTATAAAACCTTTTTTCTTCTCTCATAAAGTATTTTTTGTTTATAAATTTATTGCCTAATTTGATAAAATATGGTTTCTCATGCTTTGGGGCTCGTTTGAACTTGAAAATGCACCTGTTTGCCCCTCGTGACTAACTGACACCATTAAAAAGATCGTAGCGGATGTCCATGAAAGATTTCGGCAAAAAAAATTCCAGAATCCTAACACCAAAAATCCATGGACTATAGCACACGAAAATTGGTAAAATCTAGTTTTTCATACTTTGGGGCTCATTTGAACTTTAAAATGTGCCCGCTTTCCCCTCGAGACCAACTGATGCCATTAATAAGGTTGTAACAAACGTCCATAGAAAATTTAGGCAAAAAAATTCTGGAAGCTGTATCACCAAAAATCCATGTACTATAGCACACGAAAATGGGTAAAATCTGGTTTTTCCTACTTTGGGGCTCAATTGAACTTGAAAATGCGCCTATTTTCCCCTCTGGACCAACTGACGCCATTAATAAGGTTGTAACGAACGTCATTAAAAATTTCAGCAAAAATATTCTGAAACCTGTATCACAAAAATCCATTGACTATAGCACATGAAAATAGGTAAAATCTATTTTTTTCTTCTTTGGGCTCGTTTGAACTTGAAAATGCGTCCATTTTACCCTCGGTACCAACTGACGCCATTAATAAGGTTGTAACGGACGTCCATGAAAAATTTCAGCAAATAAGTTCCGGAACATCACCAAAATTCCATGGACATATAACACACGAAAATTGGTAAAATCTGGTTTTTCCTTCTTTGGGGCTCGTTTGAACTTGAAAATGCGTCTGTTTTCCCCTCGGTACCAACTGACGCCATTAATAAGGTTGTAATGTACGTCCATGGAAAATTTTGGTTAATTTTTTTTGGAATCCTATATCACCAAAATCCATGGACTATAAGCACACGAAAATTGGTAAAATCTATTTTTCCTGCTTTGGGGCTCGTTTGAACTTGAAAATACACATGTTTTCCCTTCGGAACCAACTAACGCCATTAATAAGGTCGTAAAGGACGTTCATGAAAAATTACAGAAAAAAAATTCTGGAATCCTATCACAAAAAATCCACGGACTATAGCACACGAAGTTCGGTAAAATCTAGTTTTTCCTGCTTTGGGGCTCGTTTGAACTTGAAAATGCGTCTGTTTGCCCCTTTGGGACCAACTGTCGCCACTCATAAGGTTGTAACATACGTTTATAAATGATTTCGGCAAAAAAGATTCTGGAATCATGTATCACCAAAAATCCATGGACCATAGCACACGAAAATCGATAAAATCTGGTTTTTCCTACTTTGGGGCTCGTTTGAACTTGAAATTCCCCCCCGTTTCACCTCGGGACCAATTGTCGCCACTCATAAGGTCGTAACATACGTCCATAAAAGATTTCGGCAAAAAAGATTCTGGAATCCTGTTTCACCGAAAATCCATGGACTATGCACACGGAAATTGGTCAAAATCTTATTTTCCTACTTTGGGGTTCGTTTGAAATTGAAAATGCTTCCATTTTCCCCTCGAGACCAACTGACGCCAATAATAAGGTCGTAAAGGACGTCCATAAAAAATTTCAGCAAAAAATATTCTGGAATCCTTTATAACCAAAGATCCATGGACACACAAAAATTGGTAAAATCTGGTTTTTCCTGCTTTTGGGATAGTTTGAACTTGAAAATTAGCCTGTTTGCCCCTCGGGACCAACTGATGCCATTAATAAGGTTGTAACAGACGTCCATGAAAAATTTTGGCAAAAATAATTTCAGAATCCTATAACCAAAAATCCAAGGACTATAGCAGATGAAAATCGGTTAAATCTTATTTTTCTGCTTTGGTTCTCGTTTGATCTTGAAAATGCGCTCGTTTTCACCTCGGGACCAAATGAAGGTATTCATAAGGTCGTAACAGACATCCATGAAAAAGTTTGAAGAAAAAAATTATGGAATCCTGTATCACTAAGAATAGATGGACTATAGCACACAAAAATTGATAAAATTTGTTTTTTCCTGCTTTGAGACTCGTTTGAACTTGAAAATGCGCCAATTTTCACCTCGGGACAAACTAACACCATTAATAAGGTCGTAACGGACGTCCCTAAAAAACTTTGGCAAAAAATAAATCATGAATCCTATCACAAAAAATCCATGGACTATAGCATACGAAAATCGGTAAAATCTGGATTTTCCTACTTTGGGGTTCGTTTAAAATTGAAAATGCGCCCCTTTGGCCTTCGAGACCAACTGACACCATTAATAAAGTCGTAACAGACGTTCATGAAAATTTCGGTAAAAAAAGTTCTGGATGCTTTTATCACCAAAAATCCCTGGACTATAGCACACGAAAATAAGTAAAATTGTGTTTTTCCTGCTTTGGGACTCATTTGAACTTGAAAATGCGTCTGGTATCCCTTCGGGACCAACTGATGCCATTATATGGTCATAACGGACATCCATGAAATTTTTTGGCAAAACAATTTCCGAAATCCTATCACTAAAAATCCATGGAATATAACACACAAAAATCGGTAAAATCTATTTTTTCGTGCTTTGAGGGTTGTTTGAATTGGAAAATGTAGACATTTTCCCCTCGGGACAACCTGATGCCATTAATAAGGTTGTAACGAACGTCCATGAATAATTTTGGCAAAAATAATTCTGGATTTTTATCACTAAACGGCCATCGACTAAACCACACAAAAATCGGTAAACACTAATTTTTCCTGCTTAAGGGCTCATTTGAACTTAAAATGCGCCCATTTTCCCCATAAGACCAATCGACGCCATTAATAAGGTTTCAATACATGTTCATTAAAAATTTCGGCAATTTTTTTTCCAGAATCCTGTATCATCAAACAACCATGGACTATATAGCACCGAGAAATCGGTAAAATTTGGGTTTTCCTACTTTTGGGCTCGTTTGAACTTGAAAATGCGCCCGTTTACCCCTCGGGACCAACTGACGCCATTAATAAAGTCATAACATACGTCTATGAAAAAATTTGGCAAAACATATTTTGGAATCCTGTATCAACTAAAATCCATAGACTATAAGCACACGAAAATCAGTAAAATCTAGTTTTTCGTTTGAACTTAAAAATGCGCCCCTTTTATCTTCGGAACCAACGGACGCCACAAGTAAGGTCATAACGGACGTCCATGAATTTTTTTGGCAAAAACAATTGGAATCCCTGGACTATAGAACATGAAAATCAGTAAAATCTTGTTTTTCCTGGTTAAGGGCTCGTTTGAACTTGAAAATGCGCTCGTTTTCCCCTTGGAACAAACTGATGCCATTAATAAGGTCGTAACGGATGGCCATGAAAAAATTTGGCAAAAATATTTCTGGAATCCTATCACAAAAAATCCATGGACTATAGCATACGAAAATTGATAAAATTTCATTTTTTCCTACTTTGGGGATTGTTTGAACATGAAAATGCATATGTTTACCTTTCGGGACAAACTGATGCCATTAATAACGTCGCAACGGACGTCCATGAAAAACTTTGGGAAAAAAATATTCTGGAATCCTATCACCAAAAAACCATGTACAATAACACACAAAAATTTGTAAGTCTGGTTTTTCCTGCTTTGGAGCTCATTTGAACTTGAAAAAGCACCCGTTTATCTCTCGAGACCAATTGACGCCATTAATAAGGTCGTAACTGACATTCATGAAAAAATTTGGCAAAAAAAAATCTGAAATCTTGTATCACCAAAAATCCATGGACTATAGCACACGAAAATCGATAAAAGCTATTTCTTCCTGCAGTGGGGCTCATTTAAACTTGAAAATGCCCCTGTTTGCCCCTCGGGACCAACTGACGCCATTAATAAGGTTGTAATGGACGTCCATGAAAATTTTTGCAAAAAGATTCTGGAATCCTGTATCACCATAATCCATGGACTATATATAGAACACGAAAATTTGTAAAATCTGATTTTTCTTTCTTTGGACTCGTTTGAACTTTAAAATGTGCCTGTTTTCCCTCCAGGACCAACTGACGCCATTAATAAGGTTGTAACGAACGTACATGAAAAATTTTGGCAAAAGAAATTTTGAAATCTTGTATCACCAAAAATCCATTGACAATAGCACACGAAAATTGGTAAAATATGGTTATTCTTGCTTTGGGGCTCGTTTGAACTTGAAAATGCGCCCGTTTGTCACCTGGGACAACCTGACGCCATTTATTAGTTTGTAACAGACGTCTAAGAAATATTTGGGAATTTTTTTTTTTGAAATCCTATATCACGAAAAATCCATGGACTAGCACACAAAAATCGGTAATGTCTGGGTTTTCTTGCTCTTGGCTCATTTCAACTTTAAAATGCGCCCGTTTTCCCCTCGGGAACAACTAAAACTATTAATAAGGTCGTACCGGACGTCCACAAAAAATTTTTGGGAAAAAATAATTCTGGAATCCTATCACAAAAAATTCATGGACTATAACACACGAAAATTGGTAAAATCTAGTTTTTCAAGCTTTGGGGCTCATTTGAACTTGAAAATGCGTGTGTTTCCCCCCCGAGACTAACTGATGCCATTAATAAGGTCGTAACAAACGTCTATAAAAAAATTGGCAAAAAACAATTCGGAAATCTTATAACAAAAAATCCATGCACAATAGCACACAAAATAGGTAAAATATGGTGTTTCCTGCTTTGGGGCTTGTTTGAACTTGAAAATGCGCCTGTTTTCCCCTTGGGACCAGCTAACGCCATTAATAAGGTCCTAATGGATGTCCATGAAAAATTTTGGCAAAAAAATTCTGGAATCTTGTGTCACAAAAAAACCATGGACTATATAGCACACGAAAGTCGATAAAATGTGGTTTCTTTTTCTTTAGGGCTCGTTTGAACTTGAAAATGTGTCTGTTTTCCCCTCGAGACCAAATGAAGCCATTAATAAGATCGTAACATACAACCATGTAAACTTTGGGAAAAAAAAATTCCAAAATTTTATCACCCAAAATCCATGATTTATAGCACACGCAAATTGGTAAAATCTGCTTCTTCCTACTTTGGAGCTAGTTTGAACTTGAAAATGCGCATGTTTTCCCCTCCGAACCAACAATCGCCATTAATTAGGTCGTAGCGGAAATTTTTGGCAAAAAAAGTGTTGGATTCCTTTCACAAAAAATTAATGGACTATAGCATACGAAAAACGGTAAATTCTAGTTTTTCATGATTTGGTGCTCGTTTAAACTTGAAAATGCACCCTTTTATCCCTAGGGACAACCCGACGCCATTAATAAAGTTGTAACGGACGTCCATGAAATTTTTTGACAAAAACATTATGAAATTCTATCACAAAAAATCCATATACTATCAGCACACGAAAATTTGTAAAATCTAGTTTTACCTCCTTTGGGGCTCGTTTGAACTTGAAAATGCACCCGTTTGCCACCCAGAACAACCTGATGCCATTTATTAGGTTGTAACGGACGTACAAGAAAAAATTTGGCAAAAAAATTATGGAATCCTGTATCACCAAAAATCCATGGACTATAGCACACCAAAATCGGTAAAATCTGGGTTTTCCTGCTTTGTAGCTCGTTTGAACTTGAAAATGGGCCCGTTTTCCCCTCGGGACTAACTGTTGCTATTAATAATGTAGTAACGAACGTCCATGGAAAAATTTGGCAAAAAAAATTCTGGAATCCTTCATCACTAAAAATCCATGGACTATAGCACACGAAAATCAATAAAATCTTGTTTTTCCTGATTTGGAGCTCATTTGAACGTGAAAATGCGCCTGTTTGCCTTTCAAGACTAACTGACGCCATTAATAAGGTCATAATTGACGTCTATGAAAATTTCAGCAAAAAAAAAGTCCATAATCCTATCACCAAAAATCCATAGACTAGCACACGAAAATAGGTAAAAACTGGTTTTTCTGTTTTAGGGCTTGTTTGAGCTTGAAAATGCACCCGTTTACCCCTAGGGACCAACTGACGCCATTAATAAGGTCGTAACAGACGTCCTTGAAAATAATGGAAAAAAGTTTTTTGCAATCCTGTATGACAAAAAATCCATGGACTATATAGAACATGAAAATCGGTAAAATGTGAATTTTCCTACTTTAGGGCTCGCTTGAACTTGAAAAAGCGTTTGTTTGCCCCTCGAGATCAACTAACACCATTAATAAGGTCATAACTGACGTCCATGAAATATTCCGGTAAATATAATTCTGGAATCCTATCACCAAAAAATCCATTGACTATAGCACACGAAAATCGGTAAAATCTAGTTTGTCCTACTTAGGGGCACGTTTCAACTTGAAATGCACCGGTTTACCCCTCGGGACCAACTGACACCATTAATAAGGTCGCAACGGATGTCCATGAAAAATTTCGGCAAATAAAATTAAGGAATCTTATCACCAAAAATCCATGGACTATAGCACACGAAAATTGATAAAATCTGGTTTTTCCTATTTTTGGGTTCGTTTGAACTTTAAAATACGTCCGTTTTTCCCTCGGGACCAACTGATGCCATTAATAAGGTTGTAACAGACGTCTATGAAAAATTTTGGCAAAATTTTTTCTGGAATTCTGTATTACCAAAACTCCATGGACTATAGCACACAAATATCGGTAAAATTTGGTTTTTCCTAGTTTGGGGCTCGTTTGAACTTGAAAATGAATTTGTTTGCCTCTCGTGACCAACTTACGACATTAATAAGGTCATGTCGGACGTCCATGAAATTTTTTGGCAACAAAATATTTGGAATCGTATCACCAAAAATCCATTGACTATATCACACAAAAATCGGTAAAATTATATTTTTCCTGCTTTAGGGCTAGTTTGAACTTGAAAAGGCGCTTGTTTACCACTCGAAACCAACTGACGCAATTAATAAGGTCGTAATGGACGTCCATGAAATATTTCATCCAATAAAATTTTTGGAATCCTATCACCAAATATCCATGGACTATAGCACACGAAAATCGGTAAAATATGGTTTTTCCTGCTTTGTGGCTCGTTTGAACTTGAAAATGTGCTTATTTTCCCCTCGTGACCAACTAACGCCATTAGTTAGGTTGTAATAGACGTCAATGAAAAATTTTTACAAAACAAATTTTGAAATTCTATCACCAAAAATCCATGGTCTATAGCACACGAAATCGATAAAATCTTATTTTTCCTGCTTTAGGGCTAGTTTGAACTTGAAAATGCACCTGTTATCCCCACAGGACCAACATACGCCATTAATAAGGTCGTAACGGACGTCCATGAAACATTTTAGCAAAAAATATTGCAGATTCCTTTCACTAAAAATCCAAAGACAATAGCACACGAAAATCGGTAAAATCTGGTTTTTCATGCTTTGGGGCTCGTTTGAACTTGAAAATGCATCCGTTTACACCTCGGGACAACCTGACACCATTAATAAGGTTGCAACAGACGTCCATGAAAAAATTTGACAAAAAAATTTTCAGAATCCTATATCACAAAAATTATATGGACTATTAGCACATGAAAATCTATAAAATTAGGTTTTTCCTACTTTTGGGCTCGTTTAAACTTTAAAATGGACCCATTTACCCCTCGGTACAAATTGAAGCCATTAATAAGGTCGTAAAGGATGTCCATGAAAATTTTCGGCAAATTATTTTTTGGAATCCTATATTATCAAAAACCCATATACACTAAAATCGGTAAAATCAAGTTTTTACTGCTTTGGAGCTCGTTTGAACTTGAAAATGAGCCCGTTTTCCCTTCGGGACTCACTGACGCCATTAATAAGGTCATAACGGACGTCTTTCAAAATTTTGGCAAAAAAAAAGTCTGGAATCCTATCACCAAAAATCCATGGACATAGCACACATAAATAGGTAAAATTTAGTTTTTCCTACTTTAGCGCTCGTTTGAACTTCAAAATATGTCTATTTTCCCTTCGGGACCAACTGATGCCATTATTAGGTCATAACGGACATCCATGAAAAATATTAGCAAAAAAATTCCAAAATCCAGATTCACCAAAATTCCAAGGACTATGGCACACAAAAATTAGATAAATCTGGTTTTTCCTGCTTTAGGGTTCGTTTGAACTTGAGAATGTGCCTGTTTGCCCCTCGAGACCAACTTAAGGTCATAATGGACGTCCATTAAAAATTTTGGCAAATAAAATTCTGGAATCCTATCACCAAAAATCCATGGATTATAGCACATGAAAATTGGTAAAATCTAGTTTTTTCTGCTTAGGGGTTCGTTTGAACTTTAAAATGCGCCTGTTTGCCCCTCGGGACCAACTAAAGCCATTAATAAGGTTGTAAAGGGCTTCCATGAAAAATTTAGGCAATTTTTTTTTGGAATCCTATCTCCAAAAATCCATGGACTAGCACACGAATATCGGTAAAATCTTGTTATTCCAGCTTTGGGGCATGTTTGAACTTGAAAATGCGCCCGTTTGCCCCTCGTGACAAACGACGCCATTAATAAGGTTGTAACGAACGTCCATGAAAAAGTTTGGCAAAAAAATTCTGGAATCCTGTATCACCAAAATTCCATGGACTATGCACACAAAAATTTCTAAAATCTGGCTTTTCCTGCTTTTGGGCTCGTTTGAACTTGAAAATACGCCCGTTTTCCCCTCAGGACTAACTGATGCCATTATGAAGGTCATAACGGATGTCCATGAAAATGTTTGGCAAAAAAAATTCTGAAATCCTGTATCACCAAAAATCCATGGACTATACCACATGAAAATTGGTAAAATCAAGTTTTTCCTGAGTTGGGGTTCGTTTGAACTAGAAAATGTGCCCATTATCCCCTCGAGACCAAGTGACGCCATTAATAAAGTCGTAACAGACGTCCATGACCAATTTTGGAAAAACTAATTCTGAAATCCTATCACCAAAAATCCATTGACTATAGCACACGAAAATCGGTAAACTCGAGTTTTTCCTGCTTTGGGGCTCGTTTGAACTTGAAAATGCACTTGTTTGCCCCTCGAGACCAACTGAATCCATTAATAAGGTCGTAAAGGACATCTATGATAAATTTGGCAAAAAAAAATCTGAATTCCTTTCACCAAAAATCCATGGACTGTAGCACAAGAAAATCGGTAAAATCTATTTGTCCTTCTCTGGGGCTCGTTTGTACTTGAAAATTCACTTGTTTACCCCTCGGGACCAACTGACGCCATTACTAAGGTTTTAACGGACGTCCATGAAAAATATCAGAAAATAAAATTCAAAATCTTGTATCACCAAAAATCCATGAACTATAGCACACAAAAATCGGTAAAATCTTATTTTTTCTACTTTTGGGTTTGTTTGAACTTTAAAATACGTCCGTTTACCCCTCGGGACCAACATACACCATTAATAAGGTCGTTTACGATGTCCATAAAAAATTTTGGGATTTTTTTTCCAGAATCCTGTATCACCAAAAATCCATGGACTATATAGCGAACGAAAATCAGTAAAATCTGGTTTTTCCTAGTTTGGGGATTGTTTGAATTTGAAAATGCACTTGTTTGACCCTCGGACCAACTTTCGCCATTAATAAGGTTATATCATACGTCCATAAAAAATTTTAGCAACAAAATATCTGGAATCCTATCACCAAAATCCATGGACTATAGCACACGAAAATTGATAAAATCTGGTTTTCCTGCTTTGGAGCTCGTTTGACCTTGAAAATGTGCAAGTTTACCCCTCGAGACCAACTGACGTCATTAATAAGGTTGTAACGGTCGTCCATAAAAAATTTGGCAAAAAATATTCTGAAATCATGTCTCACCTAAAATCCATGGACTATAGCCCACTAAAATCGATAAAATTGGATTTTTCCTGCTTTGGGGCTCGTTTGAACTTGAAAATGTGCTTGCTTCCCCCTTGGGACCAACTGACACCATTAATAAGATCGTAACGGACGTCTATGAATTATTTTGGAAAACAAAAATTCTAGAATCCTATCACCGAAAATCCACGGACAATAGCACACGAAAATTAGTAAAATCTAGTTTTCATGCTTAATGGCTCGTTTGAACTTGAAAATGCACATGTTTCCTCGTTGGGACCAATTGACGCCATTAATAAGGTCATAACAGACGTCCATGAAAATTTTGGCAAAATAATTACGGAATCTTATCACCAAAAATCCATGAAATATAACACACGAAAATAGGTAAAATCTAGTTTTTCCTGCTTTAGGGCTCGTTTGAACTTGAAAATTCACCCGTTTGCCCCTCGAGACAAACGGACGCCATTAGTAAGTTCGTAACGGACGTCTATGAAAAATTTTGGTAATTTTTTTTTTGGAATCCTGTATCACCAAAAATGCATGGACATAGCACACGAAAATTGGTAAAATCTAGTTTTTCTTGCTTTAAGGCTCGTTTGAACTTGAAAATGCTCCTCTTTTCCGCTCAAGACCAACTGACGCCATTAAGAAGGTTATAACGGACGTCCATGAGAAATTTCTGCAAACAAAATTCTGGAATCCTGTATCACTAAAAATCCATGGACGCACACAAAAAAATGGTAAAATCTGGTTTTTCGTGCTTTGGGGCTCGTTTGAATTAGAAAATGCGCATGTTTCTCCAGATTAACTGACGCCATTAATAAGGTCATAACAGACATCCATGAAAAATTTCGGTAATTTTTTTTACAGAATCCTATCACAAAAAATCTGGTTTTTCCTGCTTTGGAGATCGTTTGAACTTGAAAATGCACTCGTTTGCCCCTCGTGACCAACTGACTCCATTAATAAGGTTATAACAGACATCTATAAAAATTTAGGCAATTTTTTTTTAGAATTCTTTACCACCAAAAATCCATAGACTATATAGCACACAAAAATTGGTAAAATCTGGTTTTTTCGACTTTGGGGCTCGTTTGAACTTAAAAATGAGCTTGTTTGCTCTTCGAGACCAACTGACGCCATTAATAAAGTCGTAATAGACATCCATGAAAAATTAAAGCAAAAAGAATTTCGAAATCCTATATCACCAAAAATTCAAGGACTATAAGTACACGAAAATTGGTAAAATCTGGTTTTTCTTACTTTGGGGCTCGTTTTAACTTGAAAATGCGCCCTTTTATCCCTCGGGACCACTTGACATCACTAATAAGGTCGTAAAGGACGCCATGAAAAATTTTGGCAAAAATAATTTTGGAATCCTATAACCAAAAATCCATTGACTATAGTACACGAAAATCAGTAAAATCTGGTTTTTCCTACTTTGGGGCTCGTTTGAACTTGAAAATGCGCTCGTTTTCCCCTTGGGACCAACTGATGCCATTAATAAGGTCTTAACGGACGTCCATGAAAATTTTTGGCAAACAAAACTATGGAATCCTGTATCATGAAAAATTCATGGACAATAGCACAGGAAAATTGGTGAAATCTAGTTTTCCTGCTTCGGGACTTGTTGAACTTGAAAATGCACCCGTTTCCCCCTCAGGACCAACTGAAGCCATTATTAAGGTCGTAACGGATATCCCTAAAAAAAATTGGCAATTTTTTTTCTGGAATCCTATCACCAAAAATACATAGCCAATAACACACGGAAAATGGTAAAATCTAATTTTTCCAGCTTTTGGGCTCATTTGAACTTGAATATGCGCCCGTTTACCTCTCGGGACAAACTACTCCATAAATTAGGTTGTAAAGGGCGTCCATGAAATTTTTTGGCAAAAACAATTCCTGAATCCTGTATCACCAAAAATCCATGGAGTAGCAGACAAAAATTGGTAAAATCTGGTTCCTGCTTTAGGGCTCGTTTGAACTTGGAAATGCGCCCTTTAATCCTCGGGACCAAGTGACGCCATTAATAAGTTCGTTACAAACGTCCATAAAAAATTCCAGCAAAAAAATTTACTGAATCTTATATCACCAAAAATCTATGGACTAAACACTCAAAAATCGGTAAAATCTAGTTTTTTCTACTTTGGTGCTCGTTTGATCTTGGAAATGCGCTTGTTTGCCTCGCAGGACCAACTGACACCATTAGAAGGTCGTAACGAATGTCCATGAAAAAATTTGGCCAAAAAAATTCTGTAATCCTATCACCAAAAATCAATTGACTATAGCACACAAAAATCGCTAAAATCTGGTTTTTCTTGCTTTGGGGCTCGTTTGAATTTGAAAATGCATCTGTTTGCCCCACTGGACCAAGTGACACCATTAATATGGTTATAACAGATGTCCATGAAAATATTTCAACAAAAAAAAATTCAGAATCGTATCACCAAAAATTCATGGATAATATCACACGAAAATTGGTAAAATCTAGATTTTCCTGCTTTGAGGCTCGTTTGAACTTGAAAATGTGTTAGTTTTGCCCTCGCGACCAACTGACGCCATTAATAAGGTTGTAACGGACGTTCATGAAAAATTTCGGCAAAAAAATTAGGGAATCTTTTATTACCGAAAATCCATGGAAATAGCAAAGGAAAATTGGTAAAATCTGGTTTTCCTGGTCTGGGACTTGTTTGAACTTTAAAATGCACCCGTTGGCCCCTCGGGACCAACCGACACCATAAATAAGGTCGTAACGGATGCCCGTGAAAAATTTTGGCAATTTTTTTTTTGGAATCCAATCACCAAAAATACATGGACAATAGCACATGAAAATTGGTAAAATCTAGTTTTTTCTGCTTTGTGGCTTCTTTGAACTTGAAGATCTGCCGGTTTTCCTCTCGGGACAAACTCCTCCATTAATAAGGTTGTAACGGACCCATGAAAAATTTTGGCAAAAAAAAATTCAAAATCCTGTATCACCAAAAATTCATGGAGTATAGCACACGAAAATCGGTAAAATCTGCCATTTCCTGCTTTGGGGCTCGTTTGAACTTGAAAATGGGCCCGTTTGCCCCTCGGGATCAAGTGACGCCATTAATAAGGTCATTACAAACGTCCATGAAAATTTTTGGTAAAAAAAATTCTGGAATCCTATATCACCAAAAATCTATGGACTATAGCACATGAAAATTGGTAAAATCTGGGTTTTCTTGATTTGGGGCTGGTTTGAACTTGAAAATGTGCATGTTTTCTCCTCGAGACGAACTGACTCCATTTTTAAGGTCGTAACGGACGTTCCTAAAAAAATTTGGCAAAAAAAAATCCAGTATCCTATTAGCAAAACTCCATGGACTATAGCACACAAAAAACTGTAAAATCTAGGTTTTCCTACTTTGGGGCTCGTTTAAACTTGAAAATGCGCCCGTTTGCCCCTCGGGACCAACTGAAGCCATTAATCAGGTTATAACAGACGTCCATGAAATATTTCAGCAAAACATTCATGGACTATAGCACACGAAAATCGGTAAAATCTGGTTATTCCTACTTTGGAGCTCATTTGAACTTGAAAATACTCTTGTTTGCCCTTCGAACCAACTGACTGTAACACCTCGTATTAAAAAAGTCAAGAAAATTTCAGTTTTCTCAGACCTAGGTGGGACGACGGTCCGTTGAAGTTTTATAATGCCATAATACCTAGCTAAAACACACATAACAATTTGGGTTTCTCAGCTAGTTCCTTGGACCCACATTCTAAACCCTTTAACAAAATTATTTTTTAAGGTAATAAGTAATAATTTGTCACAATAGTCCCAAATTAAGTTAGCTCTCCAATCTCACAATTAATAAGTATATAATTATTGTCGTTCCTATTATTTTTTAACTTAATTTTTCTGTCACGCCCCGAGATACCCCCGAGACACGGGACCTAGGACCACAAGTGATCCCAAGCTAACCCTACTGGCATGATCATGAGTATACTAAAGATAATAAACTGATGCGGAAGCTATAATCATAAATAAATCTGAAAGGATGGAGAATACCCATATACTGAATCTGAACTGAATGAAAATTGATGAGTTTAATACAAAGAAAATATTAACTTAATACTAAGCTGAATCTAACTATGTCTGAAATAAGCCTCTAAACTGACTAGAAATGTTGGGACATGCCCAACTAGATCTAGCAAAACTGAAACTACAGACTAAAAGCGATAAAGATAAACATGTCACTAGTCCTCGAAGAATGAGGACTCACCACTGATGCTGCTGAACTGAAGACCGAGAACCGATCTAAGCGTGATATGGATGCTGAGAACCTGAACCTACATCACGAGAAGATGTAGCGCAGAGTATGCGTCAGTACTTGAAAGGTACTGAGCATGTAGGATAGAATACAACTGAAATAACATATAACTGAACAAAGAAAATAAGCAATGATATAATCTGAACATGATATAGATGCTGAATGCTGAGATAACTCAATGCAGTGACCAATTTATATATGCTGAAACTGAATACTGGATATACTGATAAATGGTCAATGCAATAGGATCTGACTGAACTGTGAAAGCTACTAATAACCGATAATAAAACCACATGAGCTAAATGTGGAGTCCGATGTATACGCCCCATCGAGAGGACCCAATATACCTTGCCAGAGGTATAGAGGCATGCTAGCGTGATCACTAAAATGATGCCCACAGAGGGGACTTACAACCTACGTGGCTAGTAGTTCTGGGACTATTTGGGTACGCTGAACCCTAGTCCAACTTGGTATTATGCTACTCCCAATGGATTAAGTAATTAACACATTATGAATGAATTTCTGTAAGTTGCTGGATAGCTCGAACTGAACATGCAAACTGAGAATGCAACAATTAAACTGATATTGATGCATTAATAACTGAGGCATGTAT